>MU204205.1:243928-261863 GCA_017309775.1 Paedocypris sp. Pulau Singkep
AGAGAGAGAGAGAGAGAGAGAGAGAGAGAGAGAGAGAGAGAGAGAGAGAGAGAGAGAGAGAGAGAGAGAGAGAGAGAGAGAGAGAGAGAGAGAGAGAGAGAGAGAGAGAGAGAGAGAGAGAGAGAGAGAGAGAGAGAGAGAGAGAGAGAGAGAGAGAGAGAGAGAGAGAGAGAGAGAGAGAGAGAGAGACAGAGAGTGACCGGGTGGGTGAGAGAGTAAGAGACAGAGATAGAGAGAGAGTGAGCAGGTGGGTGAGAGAGAGACAGAGAGACACATACAGTGAGAGAGAGACAGAGATAGAGAAAGCGAGAGACACAGAGAGAGAGACAGATAAAGAGAGAGACACACAGAGAGAGAACGAGAGAGACATACAGAGAGAGAGAGAGACAGAGAAACACAAAAGAGAGAGAGAGAGAGACAGAGAGCCCAGGAGAGGTTACTAGACGTGTGACAGATGAAGAGAGAGAAAGGAAAACTAACAATGGCTGTCATTGTGAGTCGCCGCCAAGCGATGCCCGTAATTGATCGCTCGTCCCATTCTCAGAAGCTTTCTAGACACCGACACACAATCCTGAGCGTCGACGCTAGTAATAAGGGACAATTCTGCTGAAATCAGACCATTTTTGCGCCTGTGAAAATGGGTTTCACACGTTAATTAGAGTTCTGAAGTCATTTGTTTGAACTTTCCCTGGCTAATGCATATATATATTATCCCTCCGTTCAAAGCATTTCATCTTTTTCTTGATCACCAGGAGCAGAAGCCGAATTTCAGTGTCTTTGAAACGGGGTCTTACTCTGGACACACACACACACACACACACACACACACACACACACACACACAGTAGACTAAACGCTAAATTTTTCTGGACATCATCTTAGACTCTGTTCTTGACTGAGGGAGGAACTGGAGACCCAGAGGAAACCTATACAAAGTACGGATTCAAACTCGGATCTCCATCCAATTCTCCAGTCACGCTTATGCTAAACTTCAAACAAGACTTTTCTTCTGTAGAATGGTTAGGGTCAGGGTTAGGAAAAATGCAAATGTACCGTATTTACGCTGATTTAAGCAACAATTTTCAAATACATAGGCAGACGTGTTACATTATAAGTATTTAATGGCTCAATAGCAGAAATAAAGAAAAATTAGACACGCCTCAACACTGAACAGAGACAAAATAACACTGGAAGAAGTAAAATTAAACTAAATACTGTACAATATTTATATTACAACAAACAGAGACTACAAACCACAACCACTTAGCTTATCTTAGCGCAACCGGCAATAAACAAGTGATTTGTGTCATCGCAGAAAGAGTCCAAACAGTCGAAAATGAAGTAAAAAAAAACTTCAAAAGTAAAAAAAATCCAAGGAACAGACACAATCAAAACGCTGGGTTGCTGCTCAGGGGATAATAATCCTTTGTTAAGGGGTCAGATAAACTGAGAGCTTGAAACATGCCTGAGCTTGAAACAATTACTCTGCACATGTGAGGAGTCTGACTGGAGACCAAAGGATCTTGGGAATTGAAGTCCTGACCACTAGAATCGACTTTTTGTTATCTATTATTCAAGTAAAACAATTTAAAATGATACGAGTCACAAGTTAGGTTTGTTAAATAAAGAAAAAAATAGTATGGAGAATTAAGTAATAGTATAGAAAAGTAAGAGAATATTAATGCATTTCAACCAGAAACGTTAACAAAAAAATTATTTTGTGCCTGAAAAATCAGGGGGGTGCTTATATTCGCATAAATATGATAATTTCCCCTTTTTTTTAAATCCTTCCATTCCTTGCACTTCATGAGCGCTTCAGCACTGTTAGTGGTTTGAAATAAAAACCCTGTAGGTAACGGAGGTTGTTCAAGGACAGCTTGGAAGAGTTTCTCTATCACACAGATTCCGTCAAGCAAAAACAAAACCAACTGCTTCACAAGTAAAGACGCCCTCACACAGACCCGGTCTGGGAGTTTTCCCGCAATGGGTCAGTAAACATCCGAGTGCGTTGTGCAGGACGGTTTAGCCTGCAGCTTTCCAAAGGAACGTCGGAATCTCCCAACCGCACACCTGCTCTAATGCAGTTTGACGTGAGCGTGGCCGTCCAGCCGGACCCTGCAGGTAAGACCCCCTTCACGCACACCCTCGCTCCTCTAGCTTCCCCTGCAGCTCGGCCAGGCCTGCGTCAGTGCTGGAACCGTGGGGACGCTTGACATTTCAGTCTGGCTGCGTTTCAGTCCCTGTGATCAGAGCCGCGCTGCCTCCACCAACTTAAAGGTCACTGTTGTTGTTTGTCAAATCCCTTCTCCAAAAAAAAAAAAACCCTGAAAAACTGTGAGCTATACTGTGAGAACATGAGTGTGGGGGGAGGGGACACCACGTTTTTTTACGGTGAGGTTATTTGCACGGGACGCAAAGTCATTCGATTTTGGTGTAATTATACCTCATCAGGTAATAAAGAAGAGCAAACCGACTACTGGGTCTGACAGGACAATACAATTTTTTTAAATAACAGAATTTGTTATTCGTTTTTGTTATATGTTTGTGTCTGCTTATATCTTCCCTTCCCCTGCATTGTCACTTTATGTCATGGTTCTGTCTGTGCAATTGAATGTGTGGCGTGAAGCATCACTTACACCAAGACACATTCCAAGTTCCATAAAATGGAACCTGGCAATAAAGTTTTTTCTGATTCTGATTCTGATAACATGGTTCCTAAGCGGCAGTCTGAACATCTCGATGTTTGTTCTACTCAATCTCATTCGACACCACAGACCAGAGTGTTGAATACTTTCTTTCAATCTTCAAGAAACTAAATTGGTACGTACTTCTAGTTTTGGTTTAAGAATCTTTCTGTTCGCTTTCACTTTGTTCGTGTAAGTGGAATCTCTTCAGCCAGATGTTCAGTCACATGGGGAGTTCCACAAGGCTCAGTGCTCGGCCCAATCCTGTTCTCAAAATAATCTCAAAATGCCATAATATCATAATAATATCACTACATCTCCTAAGCCCAAACTAAATGTCTTTGTTTTCCCATTTTTGTGGTTAGTAAAATGTCCTTGTGCTTAATCGAATTACCGATTCCAACTAACTTTATTCAAAGAATAAAGCTCCAGAATGCAGTCTCACAGACTCAAACTCTCTTCCTCACTAACAGAAGAAAGAGAAGGGAGTTGGTGTCGCTCTGGTCTGCTAGAATGAGGTCGGCCATGTTATCTCTGTCAGTGAGACGGCCAAAAAGTAGAGAACGATGTTCCGTCAACGCTTTATAAACACCGGGTTGAGCTGACGTCAGAGTCTTACACAACAAAGTTCTTTTCATGAAGACCAACGCTATCATAGAAATTAGCTTTCACGATTAGAGACAAATACCTTTGGAAATAACCTTGACCCTTCACAATTTTAGTTTTTACAAAAGTGTAAAAGATTCTGCAAATACCTTTTGATCAACACGTTGCTGTCAGCGGAAAGCGAGACGGTGTCAGAGTTCCGTCTTTTCTGTCTTTTGTTTCCGTCTCTTTTGTTTCTCTAGTGCAGCGTCGCACTAATAGATTTAGCAAAGATTGCGCAGGCATTTATTACCACATGTAATTGAACGTGATGATTATGGTTGTTGTGTAATGTGATTTTAATGTGGCGTGATGGTTATGTATAAGCCCTAATGACTTGCCTCCGAGGGTTACGGCTCGTGCAAAAAAAAAAAAAGGAGGAAAAAAAGAAAAAGGAGAAAAGAATTGGTCTCTAAAGCCTTCATTTTCACTTGACACACAAAGGACGAGGTTTAATTAAAGCTTTTTTCACCAGCTGGCTTTTACAAATAATCGTGCGTTTTATGAGTTTCCTTTCGGAGGGAAGTGATTGATCAACGTGTCGCGTTTCCGCACAACGTTTGCGACTGTCGGCTGGCACGACACCGAGAGACGCCGCGGTTATTTGTAAAACATGAGTTATGGGCGAGTCGAGCCCAGTCGGCGCCTCGGACGCTGGAATTGCAGGATTTAAATCTGAATGAATTTCTATTTTCTGCGTGTGCGACAAGGCCAGGCTACTTGCTTTCTCCTCATCATCTTTTGAAAGCACATGCATATATTGGCTGACAAATGCCTATACTAGCATAAACTTGTCCATTAAGGGCACATTCCATGAGCAAACTCCCTCGAAATGGGGCCAAATTGGCTTCGGTGGGAATATAGTCTGTTATTATAGTTCAGCGTTATCGACCTTTTTTTATTTTAGCATGCAGCAACCCGCAAAGAAAAGAGGCCAGTAATTCTAAATGGCCGTGTGAATGGCAGTCCGGCCCATTAAAGAGTCCGGGAACACACCGGAAAACTCGGAGCTATCAATAATGTATGCTAACGTGGATGGGACGCACGCCCGTCTTCTCTCGTCGCTTGCACTTTCCTGACACACACGGACACACTGGGTGAGTAAAGAGAAAGCCAGAGCTTTGCCTGACATTATTAGTTTTGCATTTGGGCCCAGTGCCCGGAGTGACGCTATGGATTTTCGTCTTACTTTCCTATAATTGGATGAGTTAAATTTCCCCGTTCATTACACGAGAACGTGACCCCGCGACCTCTACCGCTCTCCTGTTTTATTAGCACTTTCATCCCCTGTTAATACGGGGCCCGGCCCCCGAGGACGGAACACAGCGGCCGTCATTCACTCTCCATTTATTCTTTATTTTGCATGGATTTTATAATCATGATTATGAAAATATAACTCGAACAGAATTTGGATGTATGAAGCAAAGATCAAATCCAGCTGTCTATGAGGCAACATCACCGCGATTTCACAATTTTCAGATGTTGTTGTCGGGGAAATTACCCGTGGTGAGTGTGAGTCAGTGAGTCTCGCTTTGTGATTGGTCAGCCATCATTTCAGAGGGTGTGTCCCATGTTCAGACCCAGAATTGCTGGAATTGTCCCAAGCTCCTCGTGACCCAACATTGGGTAAAGCGTTAAAAAACTTGTCTAAAGGATGTTTTCAGAAGTGAAGGCCACTTTATTCATTTTTTGGGAGCTGTTTCTATCCCAACAGTCAATTTTTATTTGCATTTGTATGCATTTGCATACTGTAAAGAGTACCAGACAACCATACTTAAGTAAAAGTACAGATACGTACTGTATAAGTTCCAGTACAACTCCAATACAAGTAAAAAGTCACCACTATATAAAATATTTGAGTCGAAGTAGCAAAGTATTTAATTTTAAAAGAACTTAAGTACTTTACTCATTCTAAATTTAGGCTAAAAATAAAATACAAAGAAATGTGAAAAAGTCTCTTCATGAAGTTTTATTTTCTAATACCGAAACGAAAATTAACACCTCCATGTTTCAAAAATGGTCAGACTAATTAAATAAAGAACAATAAGTCAGCCTCAATCAAACTCAAATGTGCAAAATAAATAAAATAAATCCTATACAATAAAATCCTGGTAAATATTCACGCATCTATGGTCACATTCACATGGTTTCTAATTCACAATTAGCTTCCAGTATCTTCACTGGTCTACAAATGGCAAAATCTCCACAATCGCCCAAGAAACGAACCACGATAAAAATCAATTAAGGTTTGTCGCACACAATCAAAATGCGATGAGTTACAGTAAGTGTCAATTCAAATGTAGTGGAGTGAAAAGTGCAGTTACTCAATCACTAATGCAGTGGAGTTTCGAGTAAAAGTTGCTTCTATTTTTGATCCTCAGTACAAGTACGAAGTAGTCAAAAACACACTTAAGTAAAGTAACAAAGTACATTTACTCAAGTACACCTCTGCATGCGCTACAAGTAGAGCAAAACAGAAGGTATGATGTAAATCGAGGGCTTGAGGCTTCTCTCCTACACTCACACCTTTTCGCTTCTCCGCTTTGACTGTGAATGGAGACCCGGAGAAACCCTGGCAGCTTTGCTCCAAAATCTTTAACATTGACGACAATGATCCCACGCCAATCGCCAAGTGTCTGCAGGATTATGTGGAAGCCTCTACTGAGGATTGGAATAAGTCCATTATGGCGTCTGGTACATCTGTGATCTGGACTTATCCCTGTAACCGGTCCTTGCACACAGCCATCGGACCGGGGCTGCGGGACTCAGCTGGGGACGGAGATGCTGTTGACTTTCCATTAAATATGCATGTGCTCCTCACGCGGGAAAGTGTTTGTAAAACATGTGTGTTGATCTCCCCTGTGTACCAGAACATTTGCAGTTGTGTATTTTATGTGAAACTCTATCTTTGTTAGTTTTTTTCCCTGATGTTTGGTGAGGACCACTGTTGCTTCGCCCAGGAAAGCTGGTTCAGGATCTTTCAGTAGGGTTTGTACCCGGGGAAGAAATGCTCTTGAAATTTGAGATATTTGTATCGTTGATAAATGGTGTATAACGTATTTACGCGGATATAAGCACCCTCCTGATTTTTCAGGCACAAACGAAAAATAGATAAAACTAAGATATTTGCTTCTGGCTAAATTACATTCATTTTCACTTTAAAATGCAAATGTTTTCTTTATTTAACAAACCTAACATGTGACTTGTATCACTTCAGTGTTGTTTCACTTAATAATAATAACAATAATCTATTCTAGCGGTCGAAACTACACCTCTCATCATGCGCTGCTGCTCACTGGTTCCTGTGAGACTTTGCGCTAAAAGAGCAAAGCATAAAGCTATCTACGTTAGTTTTTTGCTAGACATAAATATTGGAGTCGTGTTTTTCTCTGTGCAGCAGACAGAGCGTTTTGATTGTGTTTGACTCCGGTGTTCTTCGTTTTGAAAGCTTTTCTGTTTGCTCCGAAGCTTTCGCAATGTGCTGGTCCCGTTTTCAAGCGCTAGCCAGTTAGCCTTTAGCATAGCCATCAACCAGATGCAGTATGGTCTGTCTGTCCAAATATTAATGATTGTATTTAGTTTAATCTTACTTCTACCAGTGTTATTTTGTCTCTGTTAAGTGTCGCAAAGTTTCAAATTATTCTGTTATTGAGCTAATAAAAACTCATATGCAACTCTACTCCGGAACCATTATTAAAAGAAATGAGCGCTTAAATGTACATAAATATTTGAAATTGCCGATTATAAGCACCCCGCAAGTTTTTAAGCTGCTAAAATTGGAAAAAGCAATATAACGGGTGCTTATATTTGTGTAAATACGGTGAGTAGTTCCTAGTCTATAAACTAGTTTCTACTCCTCATGACCCACAGCCAGAAGAAACATCTCAACATAGATGTAGTATCAGGCCGTGTGTTGACTGCACCGTTCTGCAGATTGTTTTATTAGTTTGGTATCGTCTCATTACTGAGCCACTTCCTGCACCCGATTCATCTTTATAAGAAGTGATTAAACTCCACAACACATCTGCTCTGATTATGTTCATGGTGTGATAAACCTTTACGGAGGCTTAAGAACTAAATTACAGTTCCTTTATTGAGGCTTTAGAGCTCATTTACAGATTAGACCATCGGTGTTGGGATACTTCATAAATAACCAATGCAAACGCTTGGGAGGATTAGTGTAAAATTATCTTTAAAAAGTGCAACATTGTTGCGTTCAGCCAGTCTAAACAACAGACTGAGTTCGTTTGCGAAGACGGATGAGCGTCGGCGAAGACGGAGGGTTTGAAGCTCCTGCTGCAAATTACCCATGAACACTTCAGGGATGAGGACGAATGGAGGGAATAAGCCGCCCGAAATAACATCAAGCATGTTTCACAAGCGGAGACTGCGACTAATGCAGCCGTAATTAGACAAAGAGCCGCACACGTCACTTCCATCTGCAGGAAAAACTAGTCGCAACAATCGACTGATGAATCTTCTACTCTCTTCATTGGGCATTGTGGTCTCAGAGATCATAAACACAAAAAAGATAAACCAAGTTCAAGTTCAAGTTTATTTATATAGCACTTTTCTTAGTTTAAGACCAACGCAAAGTCATTATGTGAATTAATAGTCTTTAAAGAAGAAAAATATCCATTATCCATCTGTGTTCAAAAATTAGGAAAAAGAGTCCGTTAAAAAAAGATTTTCATTGTTCGGCGGTGTTGGGCTAGGGCTATGACCAGAAGAGCAAGCTGGATCGCGACAGGGGCCAGGAAAACAAAACAAAAAGGGGTGAGAGGCAAAAACCTAGGGAGAACCTGACTCTCTGGTGCCAGTTTCTTCTGGCATGCTAACAATACAAAGTCATTGGTGAAGATGATGGTACGACGTTCCTCAAGCGACGTTGTCTCCATCCCAATGGTATCGACACTCCTCCGGCAGAGATGCGGAACAAAAGCAATGTTGCAGTGATGCTAAGGTGCAGATGAGGTTTGGTTCCGGGCTTCTACCTTATGCAGCCTTCCTATTCGTTAATATTGGTCATTGAACATGTTCGAACCAGTGCAGTTCAGGACGAATGACAACATCACAGATATATTTACCACCTGCTACATTAGTGTCAAACGAATCTTGTCAGTCAACGTGTAATCAGCAGGAACGAAGCTCTTACTCATTACGTTCTGTCAAAGCGTGACAACCACGCAAACATGCTGCAACACGCAGTCTAACGTCAGTCAAAGGAGCCGCCAACAAACACGATGCACCTGCGGCGTGGAGGGAACGTGCAGGGTCTTTACCGTCAATGCGGCATCGTCAACAGAACCGCTTTTCCCGATTGGTGATGTCTTACGCAGTGTGGCGATATTTACATACGGCCTCGGAAAGGGCCACTTGACGGGATAATTCTACCTCTGGAGTCTCGTCAGCTTCTGTCAGGATGTGGGGAGCGGATTACTGTGATTTCCTTAAGCAGGATGCACTTTGCGTTAACGCAGCTGGTTTCTGGCGTGCCGATGCTAAACAAAAGCTGGAAGCCGTTGAGGAGTGTCCTCTGCGCCTGCCTGGATAGAAGGTCTGAGTCTCCACAGCCAAGCCCATCCACCCCCACCACAGCGATGTCGGGCCGAATGCATCATTACAGTCAATAAATCAAGACGCCTCCGCCACGCAAACTACAGGAAGCCACCAGAAAGCAGCAGCTGTTTTTTTTGCCCTTTATTGTCTGGGTTCCGCCGGCCAAGGCTGAGCTGACGACTTGGTGCTTTGTCTTCCTGCTCAATCATTCCTCTTTGCTCGACTGCTCTTCTAGTGGCCGGAAAACTTGCAGCTATTAAGTGTTAATCACGTCCGAACCACGTGTTTGTAGTAAAACGCTTTCTTTCCGAGCTATTGTTTGCACTTATACGTAAGCAGCGCATCTATCTCTCTCTTTCGGTCTTCTCTGTCTCTCTCTCTCTCTGTCTCTCTCTCTAGCTATCTGTCACTGTCTCTCTCTCTCTCTCTCAGTCTGTCTGTCTGTCTGTCTCTCTATCTCTCTCTCTTTTTGCCCTTACTTTGTGTCTCACCCTCTCTCACGTCATGCCTCCTTCTCTCTCTCTCTCTCTCTCTCTCTCTCTCTTCTCTTTCTGCGTGCAGGAATAAAACGTTTGAGTGCTAGAAACTCAACAACTGCAATGTCACCTACAAGAAATCCAGAGTAGATGCAGACCTTGCCTTCCCAGTCATACTGAGTGAAAAATTGCATTATTGTATGTAGAGTCAGAGGTCTCGAGATTGCATGTTTTTTTCATGGTTCCATGGGTTTTTCCGGGTCTCCTGTTTAGAAAAACGTGTTCAGGGGAATCGAAATCTGGAGAAATTGCTCATAGGTGTGACTGAGAGTGTGAATGTGTCTGTCTGTGTCCCTTTCTTTGATTGGTTGGTCAGCTAGCCAGGGGGTGTGTCCTGTCTTCAGTCCCAGAGTGGCTGAGATTGGCTCCAGGTCCCGTGGCACAGAAAATGGAAGCATGGCTCAGGAAATTAATGGAGGAATGATATAGGTACATTACATTTTCATCTGGACCCGACACAACAGCCCTGATAAGATTGTCCATTGCTCACTTTACATGCTCGCAGATCCCGAGCTGCTCGTCCTTGACGGAAACTATAACTCTGTAAATTGCACACACCCATTCAGGTCTACGAGGCCAAAAAAAAATTGAAATAAATAAAATAAAAGTTTGCGACGCAAGGTCGTCTCCATCACAGGTCTGATGTTGCAGGGTGTTTTCGTCATATTGTCAGTGGAGTTGACAAGCTGTCGATCCATTCGCATCTAAATATATATTTCTATTGGGCAGAACATGAGTGTCAGAACGTCTGACAGCGGGGGGCTTCCATCTGGCCTTGGATCATGCTCTCTCTCTCTCTCTCTCTCTCTCTCTCTCTCTCTCTCTCTCTCTCTCTCTCTGTGTCTCTCTCTCATCCTCTCTGTCTCTCTCTCCCTCTCTCTGTATCTTTCTCTTTGTCCTTACTCACGTCCTGCCTCCCTCTCTCTTTCTTTCTCTTTCTCTATCACACTCTCTTTGTATGTCTGTCTCTCTCTGCCCCTCCATTGTGTCTCACTCTCTTTCACAAGTTCTGCCTCCCTCTCTCTCTCTCTCTCTCTCTCTCTCTCTCTCTCTCTCTCTCTCTCTCTCTCTCTCTCTCTCTCTCTCTCTCTCTCGAACATTGCATGACATGGCAATGCTGCAGTTTTTTATAAAAGGCCGAGTGACATTATATTGATCCCCCAGGACAGGATATTCCAGCTAGCTCACCATTCAATTACTGAGTAGTGTGGATGATCTGACCCCCCCCCCCCTCTCTCTCTCTCTTTCTCTCTTTTTCTCTCTCTCATACTTTACCCCATTTTTCTCCATCTTTGTGTCAGTTTTTCCCATTTACATTTATTTCACAGCTTTACTCACTTGCTTCTATCCAAAACGTCTTTCTCTCAGTGTGGGTATTTTTTTGCTGCGGCGTGAGATGGCGGTGGGCATATCGCAGTCTTGGCACCGAGTGGCAGAAGGTTTCTGACAGCTGTGAGGAAAAGCTCACTAATGACCGCTTTCTGTTGCGCGCGCCAAACTTTCAATGCTAATCATCATTTGCGGCGGCTGTGGCCCTGCCGTAATCTATGCAAACATGAAATTCATTTATTTAAAACAGCGTCCCACAAGGAAAGTCTTAAAGTTGCGCATTTGCTGGCGTCGGAAATTATGCAGCGGCTCATAATGTATTTCACACAAGTCATAATCCTGGTGTTCATCGCTAATTAGCCAAAGTCGCATATTCCCCGTCTTTATTTGTTTTGTGCGGATCTCACACACTCTGGGGCAGCAGGTACTTTGCATGAGTCTGTTTTCATCGCAGGCGAGACGTAAAGATCGACTGGAGTGTGGGATTCCCAGAAGAAACGGCATTACCTGCCACATCTAAAGTCCAATTAATTCTGCAAAACACCGTGTTTCATTTAATAATTACAGAAATAACGTCTTCCATTAGTGTGTCTGTTAAGCGGTTTGGTGATTCAAACACCTTGTGGCCTATTAAATCTCATTCCACTAAGAGAAAAACTCCGTGGTTTGAAATCTCAAGACTCACGAAGGGTTTCCGAGGAAGTTTCAAAAGAACAAAATACTGATCTCCATTCTTCCACAGAACCAAACAAGTTCTCCAATCATCTAGAATTATGTGCTGTAGCCTGATAAGAATAATGTGTCCCACCGGTAACACAAATACCTTTAACACAAATAACTTTAAATAAAGTTATTTGTTCCTTAGCAGATAGTCACATGTCCCCCAACCAAGTTTTAACCACTTAAAAAAACGAGGAGCTGGAGTCAATCTCAGCAACCAATCACAAAAAAACATGAATTACTTTTACTAACACTGACACACAATTTTTCAGATTCTAATTCTTTTGAAATGTGTTCATTCAGTAGACTGCAGTGACCCAGAGGAAACCTAAGCAAGCCTTGGTGGCGGTGCTAGCAACTACCGTATTTTTCGCCATAAAAGACGCACCGGCATATAAGATCCACCCAATTTTAAAGGAGGAAAATCTAGAAAAAAAAAGATTCTGAACCAATTTCTGTAGTAAAATATTTAAAATCAACTGCATACAAGTTAACAGCAGTTTAAGAACAATTGTATGCAAAACATGTAACATGAACAGTTGTCAGTAAACAGTGAAAGTAACAAAAATAAGGCTGTAATGTTTTTATTCGAACCCCAATAATTCCTCTTCTTCACTGCTATCAGAAATGAGGATGGACAGATGCACACAGTCATTATCATCACTTTCTTCCTCACTGGTGTCAAATAAGACGTTGTTATTAGTAAGAATAGCCAGTAACACTGCCCCCACATTAGTAAGAATAGCGCTATGGTAGGATCCGGCGAAAAATACAGATATAAGATACGGCGAAAAATACGGTACATCACCCTCATTGGCAAGCTAACACGTAAATGCGAGGTAGATGCGTTTCCGACCACAGGTTGATCTCCACCTGGGGCGCCATTTTGGGAAGAATGTTGAGCTCGTCTAAGGGTCCACGAACCCAGAGACCAGCTTTAATTTTTATTAACAGAGCCACAATTTCAGGTTTTTTTCAGTCGGCCCAAGCTTTCAATCTATGCCCGGACCCTATACAATGATCCCATGACTAGCAATGAAAGCTGTATCTGTGAGAACAGGAATCAGGACTAGAGAGGCGTGAGGTGCGTTTTCTGTATTATTTAGCGCTACGGTTTGGCTTTGTTGAGATGGGTCAGATATTCCAGGGCAAATTCTGGCTCAGTCCCAATTATTTTCGAGAAAACGTTTGAAAGGTGTTGATAGTCAGCGGCTCTTGCGCCCAGATGAGTTGGAATGTGTTTGCGGGGACTTGTTACATACTCTGACGCTGAAGCTCCCGCGGTTTGAGAGTAAGTCCCAACTGGGTCCAATTAGGGGCCGAGCAGGAGCTGTTGGCGCTGGCCGCGTCTCACCGGGCCACAGGGACTCATCAGCTTTTCATTTGCCTCGTCTGTGACGCCACACACTTGTGAGCATCAGTGCCACACGCTTCTTCAGCTGAGGCTCCGCACGGTCTTTCTGACGCACACGGCATTGTCATTCCACATGATGATACTACCTCGTAAATGCAGAGTTAAACTGGGGAGATTCTGTTGGGTCGTTTGTTTGCAGGAACGTGTGTAGAATCATTTATACAGACGCAAAATACTTTACAAACAGCCCAAGTGTGGCCAAAAAGAGTCAGTTGTGGACGAAGTGTGAGATGAGTGTGTAACCACTAGGGGCCGTGTCATAATTCTGATTTGCCATTTAAGCCATTGTGTTGGGGGGCAAGTGGGAGCCCGAGTCTTGCTCAAGGACACTCAGTTGTGGATCTCAATAGACCGGGATTTGAACAGGCAGGGTGGAACAACTCTTGGAACATCTTGTGAACTTGAAATATCAGCTATTGATTCAAACGTTATCAGTGCTTTCTCCAGAGACTCTGCTACAAGTGTGAGGAAGTTGTAAACACAAAACAGGGAGAGGTTGTCATTGTTCTATGTCACATCTGGACCGATCAGGGGAGAGATGATGTTCCTTCAGCCTAACCTTAACCACCCAACTCTAACCGCCTAACCCTAACACTAACCCCCAACCCTAACCGTCTAACCCTAACCGCCTAACACTAACCGCCTAACCCTAACACTAACCCCCAACCCTAACCGTCTAACCCTAACCGCCTAACACTAACCGCCTAACCCTAACACTAACCCCCAACCCTAACCGTCTAACCCTAACCGCCTAACACTAACCCCCAACTTTAACCGCCTAACACCCTAACACTAACCCCCTAACCCTAACAACCTAACTCTAACCCCCTACCCCAGGGGTGTCCATTACGTTCATAGCGATCGACTGGTCGAAAAAATGTCGGAGAATAACAAGTTTAAAAACTCTAGCAAGCTTGTGAGTAAGAGAGGGGCTAAAAATTAGTTGAAAGGATGGAACTTGTAAAACCGATTCAACAATGGACAATTTTAATCCAGGACGGCAACGATTAATGGCAACGATTCTGCCAAACTCTGATTTCCAACGAGCCTCTCTCTCTGTCAGCTGTGTGTGCGCACATGAGGCAGCGATTTCTCATAGCAGCGGTCACGTGCGATTATTACCTACACAAGAAAGAGTCAGGTGCTAGTCGAGTTTAAACAAAACATACAATAAACAGAGAGAATGAGTGAGGAAACACAACGGTCAAGTAAGTCTGTATCAACTCTGACATTTTATTACCTGAAAAAGATTTTTATTCTGAAGTGTGTGTTTACTGCGGTTTAAAACCAGAACAGACACTCAACAAACCATATATAATGTGAGGTGATGGCAAAATACAGCAAACATCTACAGTTGTGACTAAATAATTTAATAATACATTTATTAAAGTAATAAAGCAGTAAAAGTTTATATATATATAATTATTATATAAACAACATAATAATTTGTTTATATAGGTAGTTTGCTTTGACTACGTCATTTGACAAGTAGTACGCGAACCGAAAAAGTGTGGACACCCCTGCCCTACCCTAACTGCCTAACCACCTAACCCTTACCCCCTAACCCAGCACCCTAACCCTGAATCACAAAAACACTAGAAAGTTAGAATGCCGGGATTAGCGTGACCAATGCGACGCCGCCTAGAGGTTTCCTTCACACTATTGTTCTCCGTGAGAATCACTGCTGCGCTACACTGTCGCCGTCATTGTTTAGGATCATTCCTGAGAGTTCTGAGCATCTCTGCATTCCAGCGCAGAAAACACTCCAAACTTTGAACGTTGGCGTTTGAACAAAGTTAAGCGCGCGAATAAATAACTGCACAGGTTTACCCACAGGGCTTATTTGTCACATTTATAATTGAATGCAAGCACATGCGCGGCTTGTCCTGAATAATGCATGGTCGGTCTGAGACATTTTCAAAATGCTGAAATATTCATGAAATTTCGACAAATTAGAAAGAAACTGACCCCCCCACCTCGCCGTTTTCATCGTTAATGAACAAAGCGCTTCGAATAAAGGCAGCGCCGCGGTAAAAACGCCTGAATCTAATCAATTAGTGTTATCCGGATCAATGTCCGGCACCGCCAGAGTCAAGCGTAAAGGCCAAGAACGGACGACCAAGTTTGACTCGGGAACTCAAAAACACGAAGGGAGCCGCTCATTACTCACGCTAATCAGCTATAATTGTGCGTCGATATTTGCTGAAAACGGCATTAAAAATCTCAGTCTCAGTCGGCGTTAATGAACAGACCAGGAAAAGCCGGTTTTACAAGTCAAATTTCTGTTTGAATTGTTCAGCTTTGATTGACGGAGTGAAAGCGGCCGGTCTGAATTCACGGCGAGACTCAAGGCCCTTAAATCGCAATATTCCCAGCGTTCCACGCAGCGGGGAATCCATCCATCTTCTCCGCCGAATAAGGTCAAACACAAGCTCTCGAACGTGAATGCAAACAACTCTTTGATTTATAGTGGCTGGATGCTCGCACTTAGACGTATAACACACACACACACACACACACACAGCCAGACGCGATTGGTCGATATGGAATTTTAAGGGTGTCTTTTGAAACGCAGCCGCTCGAATTTGCATTTCAAACCGCAGCTCTGCGATAAAAACACAAAGCGAATGTATGTGCGTTGACTCCTGCAGTGGTCCGAGAGAATCGAGAGGTCGAGAAGACAGACTCGTCATGTCGATGGACGCTGTTCGACGCAAACGAAGAAGGCGGAGTGTAAGTTAACCCCTCGTCTGCTGGGACACATCTGATGGAGTGAGATGGTGTCTCTTTGCTCGTGGTTTTGTTCGACGTGACATTAATTGGTCATTTTCCGACGGGTCCCATCTGGTGTGGAGGGTCGTTCAGTGTCCGGGAGGAAGTGCTGACCTGACGTGACGGTGCTGGAGAAACCATTGTCTCCTCGATCGATCACAACACAATGCGTGACAATGTCGCACCGGTGATTTGTGACAGGTGTTGAAGGTCGGCGCTTCTCTCGAACCATGTAAACACACACACACACACACGTACACCGGATTCAAATTTGTACAGTCATGTGTTTGTGCAAATTTGCATATTCAGAAGAAAAGCTGATGAACTGTGATGACGTTATATAGTTTAAATCTTGAATTGGAGTTTGAACTGCATAGCTCCACCCCTTTATATCCCCAACCCTAAAAAAGGACAGACGACAAGAATCCTGGGCTTTGTAGTCCAAGACTAATTTGAGCATCGTGACAGTGTCTGTATTTTTTAGCAATTTTTCAAATTCAACATTCGAACACTGTTTTTTTTTTTTTTTTTAATATTCTAATAAGAAGTGATAAATGGATTCAGGTGAAGTTCTGCATCCTGAGGGTCCACGATATTTACTACCGATAATTAATATTTAAACTGGATATTGAAAATCAACAAATAATCCTCGTACACAGAGAATTAATAAGTAACTACACCACTGTAATCCAATATTCATTAAGTTCACATAATAAAGCAGGATCAATTTTTTTCTAGCAATTAGCACACACACACACACACACACACACACTACAAAACAAACGTTCATCTCACACAAACACACACACATACTTATGCAAACACACCTACAATCACACACACACAGAGACACAGACACTATTAAACAAACGTTCATCTCACAAACACACACACACCTATGAACACACACCTACAATCACACACACACACACACACACCATGAAACAAATGTTCATCTCTCTCACACACACACTATAAAACAAATGTTCATCTCAAACACACACACACACACACACACACACACTATAAAACAAATGTTCATCTCACACAAACACACACACACCTATACACACACACCTACAATCACACACACCATGAAACAAATGTTCATCTCAAACACACACACACACAACACAAAACAAATGTTCATCTCTCTCACACACACACACGCACACACCATAAAACAAATGTTCAATTCTCTCACTCACACACACACACACACACACACACACACACACACCATAAAACAAATGTTCATCTCTCACACACACACGCACACACACATTCATCAAACACAGTTTTTATTAGTGTGTGTTCAGGTGCGGTGTGTGTGAGAGACGTGGACACACACACCAAACAACAACTCCAGAGGAACATCAATAACCCGCAGATACCGAGACGGATTCTTCACACACACCAATGCGACTTCCACCCGCGTGAATGGTGGGCGCGGCGGGTCAAGGGCGAGGAGAGGCGGGTCAAGCGTCCTGAATCAATCAGCCGGACCCCCAGCGGGACCCGGGGCTCCTTCAGGAAGCACCTGAGGAACAGGAAGTGCTGGGACCTGCGCGCGCTCCTAAAACGCAGCAGGATTTCATTTAACTTATAAAGCAAAATCGATGCGCTTCCCAACAAATGGCTGCAGCTTCCCGGCTCTTATCTGACATCCCGATCACACACCAGTCACTGTGCTACAAATCCCTGATTGCATTTAACCCTGATGAGCCCAGAGCTGGATCAATGTTCCACACACACACACACACACACACACACACACACACTCTCTCTCTCTCTCTCTCTCTCTCCATCCTACAACCACACAATCTCTCTTTCTCACTTACACACTTTTACTTTTTATTGCACACTCTGTTACACACACACACACACACACACACACACATTTTCTCTCTATCTCTCTCTCTCTCTCCATCCTACAACCACACAATCTCTCTTTCTCACTTACACACTTTTACTTTTTATTGCACACTCAGGTACACACACACACACATACAATTTTTATCTTTCACTCATTCACTCATTCTCTCTCCCTCTCTCCTTCACACACACACACACACACACACACACACACACACACACACACACACTCACTCACTCTCTTTTTGTCTTTCACTCTCTCTCTCTCTTACACACACACACACACACACACACACACACCACACTGCTGTATTACACATGCAATCACCATTCTCTACTATAATCTCTCTCTCTCTCTCTCTCTCTCTCTCTCTCTCTTTCTCTCTCTCTCTCTCTCTCTC
>MU204205.1:261963-276191 GCA_017309775.1 Paedocypris sp. Pulau Singkep
ACACACACACACACACACACACACACACACACACACACACACATTCTTTCTCTCTGTATTAGACACTCAGTCACATTCTCTCACTTGCACACAATCAAACGCACACTCTCTTACACACTCGGTCACACACTCACCTGCACACACACACACTCTGGCAATATTGGCGTGGAGATTAAAGCTCTATAAAAGAGGAGACAAAGGTGACGGCAAAGTCTTTAAAATGGCAAGCGCATGGCTTGACAAAATGAGCGGTTGAGCCGGGCGAGAACAAAAGGCGAGGGCGCGGAGGCGAGGCTCGGGGCCGCGCGGGTGATGCGCGGGGCCTTTAATTAAAAGGATTATGGGAAGGCGCGCGACGGCGGGGAGAGAGCCTGTCCAGGCCCCGAGATGGAGTACAGTAATGAAACCCATCCCCAGCAGCGGAGATAAAACCAGAGCTAAACACCAGAGATAAAACAGAGGATGGGCTAGATTGAATGCCGGGCGAGAGAAAGCGAGTTTGAATTAATGAGAGAATGAAACAATGGAGAGACACTGGGGGCTGGAAACCCGCAGAGATGATGCAGGACAGCCATGCCTCCAGACGTGCCTTCATCTCCTTCCTGAAAGGGAGCCGACGTTTCCTCAAATTAGACGTTTATGTAAATGCTGGAAGAGTTACACCTCGAAAGAGTTACGCTGCACGGAGCCATAAAGTCCACTGTGAAAGTAAGCCCTAGTGAAACTGAAGAGAGAGCGAGACGTGAAGAACAGGAGAGAGAGAGCGAAGAGAGAGTGAGAGGTGAGATCAAGAGAGTGAGAATGAAGAGAAAATGAGAGGTGAAGAACAGGAGAGTGAGAGTGAAGAACAGGAATGTGAGAATGAAGAGAGAGTGAGATGTGAAGAACAGGAAAGTGAGAGTGAAGAGAAGGGAGTGAGAGTGAAGAAAGTGTGAGAGTGATGAGCGAGTGAGATTGAAGAGAGAGAAAGAATGAAGAACAGGAGAGTGAGAGTGAAGATAGAGACTGGAAGAACAGGAGAGTGAGAGTGAAGAGAGAGTGAGTCATGAAGAAAAGGAGAGTGAGAGTGAAAAGAGAGTGAGACGGGAAGAACAGGAGAGTGAGAGAGAAGTGAGAGCTAAACGTGAAGAACAGGACTGAGAGTGAAGAGAGTGAAACGTGAAGGACAGGATAGTGAGAGTGAAGAGAGGGTGAGAATGAAAAAAGTGAGAGTGAAAAAAGTGAGATGAGAAAAACAGTAGAGTGAGAGTGAAGAAAGAGTGAGAGTGATGAGCGAGTGAGATTGAAGAGAGAGAGAGAATAAAGAACAGGAGAGTGAGAGTGATGATAGAGACTGGAAGAACAGGAGAGTGAGACGTGAAAAAACAGGTAAGTGAGAGTTAAGAGAGAGTGAGACGGGTAGAACAGCAAGGAGTGAAGAGCGAATGAAACGGGAAGAACAGGAAAAAGTGAAGAGAGAGTGAGGCATGAAGAACAGGAGAGTCAGAGTTAGGAGAGTGAGATGTGATGAACAAGAAAGTGAGAGTGAAAAGAGAGTGAGACAGGAAGAACAGGAGAGTGAGAGCGAAGAGAGAGTGAGACATGAGTGAGAGTGAAGAGAAAGTGAGACATGAACCAACTTCTAACCAAAGAAATACAAAACTATTGTAAATCACTTGCTGACCTAAGAAATTCCTTAGATGTTGTTTTCATAGGTCGACTGTGTACTTCAGGTCGAACCGAAGATGTTCGGAGGCAGTGAGTTCTGTGACACGTGATGTCATGATGATGATGGGCGATGATGATGATGATGGGCGATGAGGCGGCGTATCTCTCGCGGACCAGAGACGGACATGTGACGCGGCGTCTGAGCCGAAGCAGATGCCACCGAAGAGTCACCACGCAGGTTCCTCAGCAGAGTGTGAGGAATCAGTGCACTTTAATAACCCCATTACCCGCACGCGCTGAGATATGCCTGTTATTACACCGCAATCACACAAGCAGTGTAATAACTGCAGAGATAAGCACAACAACACGCCAAAGAGCGATGAGGCCGCCGCCCGTCTAGATGCATGTAAATGATCCGTTATCAGACCTGAAGAGGAAATGGAATTCAGCTGAACTGTTTTTCTTTTGTGGGTTAAACACACACACACATGCGCACACACAACCTCAGACGCGATCGTGCGTGTTGTTAATAACCGCTAATCGTGTAAACATCTGAGGAGAAAATGGAGTTTAGCGTTCGACCGGTGCAGGAGAAGCTCTCACGATGCGATGAAGAACACACTCTTAGTTCGGTCGAAACTGAAGAGGGCGTTAATTAACCATCTGGATGTGACCGTTTCCATTCTGAAATCTACCCGTCGGCTTCCATAGCCATCGAGGGGAATAATCAAATGTAATTTATTGGCGAAACTCCCAAATTGTGGCCGTTTTGTCCTACAGATCATAAAAAGCTACTCGCAGATAAACAATATAGTTTCTTCGGCTCCTACTCGACCGACTTATTCACTCTTTTCTCCATGTTGTGGTGGCTTGTGGGAGATGTTCTTCACAGCTGGTCGAGATGCTGAGCATGTTAGACTCACCGTTTCCCACAAAGCCGACATTCATCACCGCTCCTCACGCTCTTCTATAGCTTCGGCGTCATATTGGCATTGCCATCATTTAGCAATAACGTCCAGCAGGCCAGATATATTAACATTGATTTGTCATTGTTGTTGTCACCGGGAGACGAAAGAACAACAGAGATGAAGGAGAAACACGCTGCAAAATGGCACAGGAACCCGAGAACCATATCTAGAGGACCTCTCTTGCAAATATTAAGGTGGACTTTGCGGTAGATCAACGCTTAAATAAGAAATGAGAAGAGCTCAGTCATATTACTGAGAAGTTTTTAATGCATCGCACATTCCAAAAGTTCTCTCTCCATAGGAACAGACACTTTGTTTGGAATGCAAAAAAGGTTGAGCCATATGAATCATAATATATATGTCTGGACGTCTGCGAAAGGCTGAATAAATGCCTTCTCTTGCTCCAAGGTCGGCACAAATCAGGCTAGATTGCTTCCGAGATCTCAGCCATTGACTTTTCAGGCATACGCTCTTTCAACTAATGAAAAAGGTCAGAGACTCATCACTTCCTCTTCCCAAAAGGAGATTTTCTTTTTAGGCTGGTTTTAGTGGTTAGCCCAGGAATGGAGTTATCTGTGTCTGACTTAACAGCCTTTCAACGCTCCGTTTTTTTCCACATTTCAACTTTAAAGACACTTGGGCAAAAAGTGCACAGAGACTGAGACGACGACTCCTCAGACTCTGACCGCAAGCTGCCGAGTAAGAGCGTTCTGGAGTCGGCGCTTCCATTGGCACTAGCTCAGCGAAACTTACATCACCTGATTAGGATTCATGAGGGTTTGGAAGCTTCCCCTCCGGCATCTTCTCAAGCGGAGCAGGCAAACCTCCGGCATGTCATCATCCAACGGCTGCAGTTGCTGCTGAGTTGGAAATCCACCTGTTCCACACGATGACGACAAACAACCTCGGAAATGAGAGGGTTTCTAGCAAAGTGCCACGGCCTTGTTCTTAGGCAATTGGCAAGAGCATTGAAGAGCATGAATCGCTGAATCCCTCCATCTCGTAGCTGAAGGTGTTCACAAACAACAGATGTCGCACACAACGTCAGGCTCTTATGAATATGGACCACTTGTAATTTTCTTGGAATGTTGCGCATCTTCTAGGATCTTCTAGGATCTTCTAGGTACACACCAGAAGAACAAGAAGCTGCACACAGACTGGGCCTTGAACTCTGGGCCTCAACTGCTGCTGACCAGACCACGTCACGCCCCTAACCCCTAAATCTTAACCCCTAACCCTATTCTCTCTTCTCAGTTTTCACAATGTTGATGTTTTGTCTCTGGTGATGTTCCACAATCACTCACGACGAATCCATTCTCGAGCAAACACTTGACTATGATTTACAGCGTCCTTGTCAATTAACAGCTCGGCGGAACCACACGTATCCAAATGGAAATCAATTACAGGAATTAAATGGAATCCATTCACCACTAAGAAATGAGCAGATGCCGTGGAATCTGGTGTCGGTTTGAAGCTTCCAGAGTGTTTGATTACCGTGGGTCCTGCAGGAACACAGGCGGCGTTGGCGACGTGTAAACAGTGTCATTTCAATTCTTGCTTCTTCTTGAGAGAAGTCAATGCAGCAGCGCCTTAGGAAGACTGACCGCCTCATTACGCCATTGATATTCTCCGACCAGGCTCTCCTGCTGAACGCTTCGATCGGACAGGAAGCGCATTAGAGAGCCTCGGGTGAGCCTCAGGTGGACGGTCGGGTAGTCCACGTGCCACCTCATTAACATCACCGACCGATCACATTTAAACAACGAGAGGGCCGTGGAAGGACCAATCAGGAGGCTGATCTATGGTCTAGCTCTGGTGGCTTTGCTTTTCCCGCTGCACAGCGAGACTCAGCTGACTGTTATAAATACAGAATTCTAATGGAAACTTTATGATGTTGCCTGTGTGAGTCTACGACCCTCCAGGGGCCACTTGCCTCCAGCCCTTCTCCTCCTCACCCTTCATGGAGCATCTCTCTCTCCTTTCTCGCTCTTCTCTCTCTATCTGTGGATTTAGAGCCAGCGTGCGGAGAGACGGGAGCAGTAAATTTTCCTCCGCTGTTGAATAATTCATCACAGGGCCTATAACATATAAATAACAGATGAGGACTCTGGTTTAGGAGATAAAAGCTGGAAAACTGTCCGGCTAATTGTTGATGGACATGTAATGGTGAAATATTTGATTGTGGTTTGTGGAGTGAGTGAAGACGTCATGTCGGATCAGGCGTCTTGTGACAACGGCGTGTTTGTGGATATATACCCTCGATCGCGATCACTCAATGGGGTTCGGTTTCCTCAGAAATCGACAATTCACGTGCAAATGTCTTTATCGTCCTGTGCAGCCAGCTGTTGACATATCTCTTGTAAAGATGATGATTTTGCGTCCAACACAAGAAGGTCATGCGTGTGATGTTTCCCACCCGTACATCTATTGCCATCAGAGCAGTTTTTATCGCTATGACGACACACGTGCCGTCCCTGCCAAGCGTCTGCGCTGACCCGAAGCGCTGCAGATTTCTCTTCCACTTTCACTCTTAAAGAGAGAAAAAAAACCCGTTTGAGGATGAGACGGAGCATTTGGCCCAAAGCCAGACTCTCCTCGGGGGGCAAGAAGGTCAGGCTGCTCGGAGGAGAAGATCTGCAACAACAATAGATTGTTATCTAACACTTACCATCGCTCTGAAAAACACCACGAGCAACATGTCCGCCAAGATAAATAAAGGAGAAAAAGCCGTGCACCAGGCCTCCGCATCGATCTCAGATTCCAGAGTCGTGCTCTGACCTCTCTCGCTCTGATAAGGAGACCGTGAAAGTCACAGCAGGCCAAGCTGCGGTGGCTTGATCCCGCCCACTCTGGGGACGTCCTACAGACCGATAAAGTGGGAACCGCCCACCACGCCGAATCAAGAGTGTCAGCTCGACCTTTTGCACTACGCCTCTTTGTTCAAAAGTGAGTCAGAATGGTCAGAGGTGTTATGGAGAGAGAGACGAGAATATATTTCAAAATAATTACTTAAAAAGGAAGCAAAGCCCTTAGCAACGTCACCTTGAAGAGTTCGAGATAGAAATGTATAAATAAACTAGTGCGGCAGATCTTTAGACTTTATCGAAAGTGTTCTGCTGATCAAGATAATCAGCTTGCTCTTTTTTTTCTTCTGCGGTCTGGTTAAATCTGGACCGGTACGCCCCCCCCTCCGAGATGCTCTCCACCAGGCCTATCGGCGCCATCACAATCTTTATTTAGCAGATAAAAGACCGCGTCTCACGCTTGTCCATTGCCTGCACATCTTTCATGGTGGCACGGAGAAATTGAAGGTTCATCCTTGCAGAGCATTTCCATCAAGGCTGACAATATTAAACCAGATTTCTCCGAGTACTCCGGAGCAAGTCTGTCGACAGCAGGTGAACGTAATACCAGCGAGGAACATGACACAGAAATTGGCATTCAAACAAAAGCAGCATTTTTAACGGAGGGAAAAGGAAAGGAGATCCCGCACACGTTTGGTTCGAGCGCCAGGACGTGAGCAAACAGAAGTTGGAGAGTAATTGGAAAAGACACCGGGTGGATATAAAGACGGATCGGCCGCTATCTGGGCTCCTCCCCGGAGCTTTAGTCTATTAACACTGCCACTCTTATCATGTGTGCCGCCGCTGACAGGCCTTAATCACACGCTAATGGATTTAATTACCTTACACAGGTATCCTGCACACGGGCAGGCCGCCGTCCGCCGGGACACGTACAGGTGCATGTGCTAATGGGCTTGTGTGGCGCTGGAGGGTCCCGCGCACTCAATGGCGTCTGCGGGACATGTGACCCGCGCCACATGAGCGATGGTGTACAGTGATCCCTCGTTTAGCGCGGTAGATACGCTCCAAGCCCGATGTGTGAAAATCCGCGAAGTAGAGGCACAACAATTACATATTTATTTAACACTTTTAAAACACTTTTTTCACGTAGTATTCTTTTTTATATATAGGACGTCCGACATGGCGATTCGCATCTCTGCGCCGAGACGCGTCTGGTGAGATCTTCTGCCGAGATACGGTCGGGAAAAAATGAATCCGCGAATTAACGTAATAAAGAAAAAAAATCCGCGAAGCAGATCTGGATGAAGTAAGCGGCTGATGGATGGAAGGTGAGGTGAACGAGTGAAAACCGGAGTGAAGAACTTCATTCAACCCCAGGGGGAAATTGTTTTCCCGGTCACAGTTGCTCACACAAAAGAGAAACATAATAATAAAAAATGAAAATGTACATCTGCAACAAATTTTTAGTATAATACAAATAAGTAAAAAGTGACAAGCGTGGAAAAAAAAACAAATAAGAAAAAAAAAGCGTGAAGATAACAAGAAAAATAGCATATAAGAAGAAAAATAGACGAGATGAACATATAATGCCCATAGAAAAGTGAAAAGTACTATCACTTGGATATACTATAATAGTGGAGAGGAGTTTTTAATGTATGTTATTATTATTTAATAATATCATAATATTAACAACATCATTTAACATTATGTTATTAATATTATGCATATAAGTGTCCAAAACCAAAGTTTACACAAAACAGTGTGTGTGTTTGTATGAAAGAGAGAGAGAGAGAGAGAGAGGTGTATTATGTCTCATTGTTGCCAAGAAACAGTTAGTATTTGATCTTTCTGACTCTTTTTAACTTCTGTCTTGTTTGAAGGGTCAAATTGACTCGAACATTATTATTGAAACAAAAACATGTAGCGGGCGTTACAAATGTGTCAACTGAACCATTTTTTGTTTATATGTAGATTACACTAACTAAGTTTCCGAGAGAAAAACAAAGTATTTTTTTTTTTATACTTTCAACACGGGTCAATTTGACCCAAACATAATATTGTAATATAAACGTGTAGCCTGTATATTTTAAAACATGTATATTGTTTGCATGATAATTACACCAAATAAGCCCAGCAAGAGAAGTTTCAAAGAACTTTTAAGTATTTTGAAAACATTTTTAAACTATGAAAAAGGGCCAACTTGATCCGAACATAATAGGAGGGTTAAATAACGGAAGAATAGAGTGAATGAGTAAAACTATGGTCTGTCGACAACTGAGATGTTTCATCAAAGGAATCATTAAAAGCCTCAAAATGATTTTAATATATAGACATTTTAACATAAATACAATAAAGTTTGCTTTCAAGCAGTTGTCAAACACCTTTGTTGAAAAGTTTGTCAAATCTTGATTCAAGTGTCAAGGAGACGGTGCAGAACGACTCCAACGTCTCCGACAGAGAGGGAAACAAATAAAGAAGGAATTAAAGTTCATAGAAAGCACCAACTGTGCTCAAATGAATTTCCTTAGATGATCGGGATGGGTGTCGGATGGTGAAGGTTTCAGACGCCTTCGTCTGGAGAGTCGGGCGTAAGCGTCTCCTAAGACCATGATGGATGGCATCTGTGCAAACATGGTTTAAGCCGCTGGCATCACGAGCTGCGGAAGCTAATGGTGAAAAATACCATTCGCTTACACATAAAGCAGCTTTATAATATTGGATCTTAAACCCGGCCTGCCGATGGAAAACAGGCGTGATGATCCGAAGCTGTGAGTGACGTGGATCCGTCAGAACGAGCTTCAGACTCCGCGATGAGCTTTGTGGATCTAGATGAAACCAAGCTCCGAGAAAAACTTCGTGGTTTGCAAACCTCTGCCCTGGTGGTACTAGGGTTTTTGCGGAGGCATCACGAAAGATAAAAGACGTGTGATTGGAGGAACCACAAATGCACTTGGCTAAAAACATGAGTATGAAATCAATACCCCCGTGTTTGAGCCAAGGTGATTTGCTTTGTTTGCAGCACGCGGCTCTGACGTTGATGAAGAGGGTGATTTCAGGCCTCGCCGTCAGCGCTAGGAGATAGAATATCTTCTTAAAGCCCAAGGATAGGACTCTTTATGAGATGTTCATTGCAGGAGCTACATCAAACTGCCACTGCAAAGCCACCGTCTCCATCTCTCCATCCTCACTGCACGCCAGTAAAACACATGCTAACCTTGCGTTTATCACGTACTCGCGTTATAATCTACCCAATGTCAGAGTGTCTTGGTGTAGGTGTATTAGAACCTGCAACCTCTTGGACACAAGCCTAATTCCTTTCCACTGGACCACAACTGCCACAAAAAGCTCCAAAACAAAGCTCATAATACCAACAATCTCTAAAGCCTTCACAGGTGGGAGATCTTTTGCTTATCTAACACCAAAATTATGGAACACTGCCTAGCACAATGATACACATTTTGAAAAACACAAATTGAAAACACATCTCTTCAATGAAGCACATTTATAATTGTAATAACATCTCCAATGACTAATATTAACTAATAGGAAGGCTGCATAAGGTAGAAGCCCGGAACCAAACCCGAACGTGGCTTGAAGAATGTCGTACCACCCGGTCAGAGATAATGTCGCATGGAGAAGTGTTGTACCACCGAGGATTGGGGATGACGTCGCTTGGAGGAGTGTCAGTTTCACCAGGATGGCGATGATGGTATTTCGAGGAGTTCTCTATCAGGAGCCACTGAATCAGAATCAGAAAAAGTCCATCCCTGCGGCTATTCCTTCCCTGTGTCGTCATGGGAGGGAATGGCCACCACAAGACACAACGTCCGGAAGACACAACGTCCCGAACCATCTTCCCCAATGACTTTGTAATGTTAGCATGCCAGAGGAGACTGGCACCAGAGAGTCAGATTCTCCATAGGTTTTTTTCTTCTCGCCCTCCAGAGAGTTTTTGTTTTCCTAGCCACTGACGTGATCTAGATTGCTCTTCTGGTCTTAGCCCATAATCTGAACACCCATGAACTATGGACATTTTTTTTTTTAACTGACTCCTTTCCTAATATTTGAACACAGATGAACAATCGACATTTTTCTTCTTTAAAGACTATTTTTTCCTAATTCCACGTAGCAACTTTGCGTTGATCTGGAACTAAGAAAATCAAACTTTCATTAAAAACAATTAATCATGATTAAGCTCCTTGATTGGTTGGCATAAGAAGCAAAAAGGAGGCACTTTGTTTTATAATGATTCATGGTGTTAAAAACACGACAATATGGAGCTTCTCAATCCTTCCAGACAATATTAATTAACATCTGCAAGCAGGCTCAACGTCTAAGCTTTACGGAGGCAAGTCGAGGAGCTAACACGTTTTTTTCCAAGCATGACACTTATTCTCCGAAGCGCTTGCAGCCTGAGAGAGAAGGACGGGGTGGCAGGTGGCTGTCGACACCCCTGCGGAACTGTTGCGCCTCACTGAGCACAAACACTCTTCATCAGCTCCGTCCTCCTCATCACAGAAGAGCCGTCAGCATTAACGCTCCCCATCAGCCCCCGGAGACCCGCCATCATCACACAGCTTGCCTCAGTGACCTCCAGCTCCCGTCTGCCATGTTTCTCCACTTCGTGAGCGCCGACACACGGGTGGCACCGATGACGGTACGCAACTGTACAGTTACATCACTGCCAATCCGGCTGCGTTCACAGCTCGACGGCTAGACAAATCCGAGCTTGACCTCTTCGCCACGGGTCAGAGAGTCGAGTAATTTCATTTTAATAAGTCATATCTGATGGCGACGGGACACTGTGTGTGCTCGTGCGCTTGTCTTCCGACCTGGAGCTGCATTGACAAGCTTGAAATGAACAAATAGTTCAAGTTTAAGTTTATCCATATAGCACTTTTCTTAGTTCCAGACCAACGCTAAGTCACTATGTGGAATTAGGAAAAAGAGTCTTTAAAGAAGAAAAATGTTCATTGTTCAGCTGTGTTTAAAAATTAAGAAAAGATTCAGTTGAGATTCGGTTCCGGGCTTCTACCTTATGCAGCCTTCCTATTCGTTAATAATGTGCCAGTAAATAACGACTAGCGTAAAAATGTGCTTCCTATTCATAAAATAGTGCTAGAGGAGGTGCTGAAGGATGTCCGGCGAATGGCCTCGCTACTACGAAGAGCCAGACTTAGTGGCCGTAGATTTCCTGCCACCATAGTTCTGCAAATGAATTTGAGCCAAGCAACGGTAGATATGGATTCAAACAATGGTATTCCTGAAACAGTCTCTGTCTCAAATCATCTGATCCTTCACGAATCCTTTAGAAACACAACAATGCAATCTAGCGCTGATCTCCGCCGCTGGATTTCAAATGCAAGGCTGGTCGGGGTCTGATTTAATTTGGTTGATTTCAGAGCAAACGCTGTATCTCCGTCCAGCCGTCCTGGATCGGCTACTGGCTGCACGGGAGATTAATACATATCTGAGCAAATAAACAACTTCTACCTTCAGGGCTTCTGGACGCTATTCCTTCAGAAGTCCTTCGCAATCAAAGCTCTTGATATCCACCGCCGCCTGAAACTGGCATTAAATCAGGGTGGGTGTAAACACGCCGGCCCTCCCCGCAGCCCCACCGATGTACAGTGCGTGGAAATCTCGGATGATAAAGAAGAAAAAAACATGCCAAAATACAGAGTCAATTTCTCAGGAAACTGGGATTGGACTCAAAGGGCCCGACATCCGCCGCCTGTCATGATGTGTAACGGAGTCTTTGAAGTCGCCGTCCGTGGCTGCGGCGGATTCCGCTTCCCTTTTAAGTGTTCATCAAGTGTCCGAGAGTAGCTACATCTGCCGTGAAGGAGATAACTGGGGAAATTCTATTAAACCCAACTATTTTCGCCAGGTTTAAACTACATTCATTTAGTGGATCAACGGTATTACCGGAGTCCTGCTCTGCCAGATACGTGATCTACTGGTGCTGAACTTTGCATCAATAAAGAATTTTTCAGCTGATGCCAATTAAGCAGTTAATCTGAAAGAGTGAACATTTATTTTTCAGTGAATTAATTGACCTTTTTGCCTATAGTTTTTGTTTCCTGGGTTCAACGTTAAGCTTATGACAAAGCCTCACATTTACATTACAAACCTGCAACTTGGATATTTTAAATTTGTTTCTGGAGCCAATCATCTCTGGGACCTGATTATGACACACCCCCGGTCAGTGCTCAGCCTATCATAAGGCAGCACACATTCACTCTGACACCGACAGGCAATTTAAAGTCTCCTGTCCTGTGTAAGGAAGGTCCTCATGTTCCTCGAAACTGGGTCTCAAAATTGGGCCTGAAACTCTGTAAAAATTTGGCAAACGTCTCCTCTGTCGGGCTGATGCAAAAGAAGCCTGAAGCTCCATGTTCCTCATTCATCAGGTTTTTAACAATCACACCGAGAAAAGCCCAAAATCCTGCAGGATATAGACAGCTTTATCTTTTAATTAAATTCATTTCATAACAACGCTTTCACAGGACGGTTCCTGGCAGTGGACAGGAGAGCAGAATGTTATTTTGAAGCATCAATCTACTTCTTTTAAATAGTCTGATCTACCTGCCGATTATTGTGTAAAGGAAAGTGCGTTTAAGATTGTTTCTCTGAAACCTTTTAAATCTACAGCCGATGGAAGAACTTCAGCCTCGTATTATTATTCATCTGAACGATAGTTCACATTGCACCTATCATCACATCTTTCACATCATGTGACTTCCAGAAACTTGTTGTTGTAGGGCTGGAAACTGAAAGAACATATGTAGTGTTCTTCACCCGGCCTTGCTTCTGTGATTGATCCAGGAGCTGAAGAACCTTCAACAGAGTTCCTCCACCCTAGCCCAGCTCTCATTAACTGGATCACCATCATGGAGTTAGATGCTAATGTGCTAATTAAAGCCAAGTGTGAGCCCACCCACCCAGAGCGGCTTCACACTCTTCAGCCTCAGAGATGCTCTGAGAACCGGAAACAAACAGATCGTTCCTGGATCAACATTCTGACATAAACTCCGCATTGGAAAATTCCAGAAGTCGTTTTTTTTTTACCTTATCAAGTGTTGTAGAATCCCACTCTGCTGAACATTATTGTTCTCTCTCACTCTCTGTCTTTCTCTCTCTCTCTCTCTCTCTCTCTCTCTCTCTCTCTCTCTCTCTCACACACACACACACACACACACACACACACATAGAGTTAATGGAGTGTGATTAACAGGAATCTGTTAATGAATCTGTGGATCGGTGGACAAAGGGCCACTGATGCTGAACACGAGCAGAACACGAAGACTGGCGAACAGACGTGTTCTGGTGAACAGGCGTGTGAAGAACGTGGGCGAAACCTCAAACCTTGGCCGATAATGTTCCCCAAGTTTTGTCACGCAATTGTTAATTCAAGCAATTCAAGAAAATTCCATGTATGGAATGATGTTCCTTCTATATATTTGTGCGTTTGTGAAGATTCTAACATTCGGTGGTGTCCATCATCCTCGTGCTGGAGAAAGTCGGTCCATATTTACAACCATTACAAAGCTATCTGTGATATATCACTGATCAACCAGAATAAATGGTCTTGATTCCCAATCCATCATGGGTCGTGATGGTGGAGCTTCTTCCACAGCACTTGCTTTTCCTACCAGACCGTGCTACATATTCATGAGATGTGAGAGGATACGGTTCTGCCGAGAGCCTCCACTCCAGTGATGACAGGAGAATCGGATTCATCAGTGAGTCCTCGACACGACTGCCGGGCCGTGAGATTGAGAATGATGACGCTTGAGAAGACTCCACAGACCCTCAACATCTTCAGCAGGTTGTAGGGCCTAACAGCGTGAGAAGAAGCTTCTGGAAGACGTTGTCCTCTGCTCAGCCAGCGCTCTGAAGACTCCAGCTTGACATTGCTTTGTCTTTTTCAATAAAATGGGCAAAGGCCCCTTATGGTAATTAGATTTCTTGAAATAATTATAGCAGGTAATGAAAATGACCTGGAAGACCTTGGTTGTGGAGATAGAGGTGATTCTTTGATTGCATTCGTCCACGCCATTAATTGCAGTCAGATCTGCCGATGCTTCCGAGCATGATTTCATTTTCACTTCACTTCTGAGACAAGAACTCTCTCTCTCTCTCTCTCTCTCTCTCTCTCTCTCTCTCTCTCTCTCTCTCTCTCTCTCTCACTCTTTTTCTCTCTCTCTCTTTCTCTCTCTCTGTGTTTCTGTATCTGACTTTCTATATCTCATATTTTTCCACTCTCTCTCTTTCTCTGTCTCTCTCTTTCCATCTCTCTCTCTATTTTTCTCTGCACTTCTCTTTCTCGGCTCCCACATCTCTCTGTCTCTCCCTCTATTTCTCTGTCCTCTTCACTCTCTCTTTCTCTCTCTCTCTGTGTCCGTCAGTCTCTGTCTTTCTGTCTCTCTCTCTCTCTTTCTCTCACTCTCTGTCTCTATCTCTCTTTCTCTCTGGCCTTTCTTTTTCTCTTTGTCTCTCACACCTCCCTGTCTCTCTTGCTGTATTTTTCTCTCATCCCTCCCCCTCTGTATCTCTCTCTTCCTCATTTTCTCTATCTTGTCCCTCCCTATCATTCTCTGACCCTCTCTCTCTCTCTCTCTCTCTCTCTCTCTCTCTCTCTCTCTCTCTCTCTCTCTCTCTCTCTCTCTCTCTCCCCCCCCTCTCTCTCTCTCTCTCTCTCTCTCTCTCTCTCTCTCTCTCTCTCTCTCTCTGTCTCATACTCCCTCTCTCCTTGCTCTTCTCTGTGATTCATTTCGATTTGTGTTATTTGGGAAGTGTGTACACG
>MU204205.1:291394-310653 GCA_017309775.1 Paedocypris sp. Pulau Singkep
TCTCTCTCTCCCCGTCTCTCTCTCTCTCTCTCTCTCTCTCTCTCTCTCTCTCTCTCTCTCTCTCTCTCTCTCTCTCTCTCTCTCTCTCTCTCTCTCTCTCTCTCTCTCTCTCTCTCTCTCTCTCTCTCTCTCTCTCTCTCTCTCTCTCTCTCTCTCTCTCTCTCTCTCTCTCTCTCTCTCTCACCCCCCCTCTCTCTATCACATTCCCTCCCTCTCTCTCTCTCTTTCTCTCTCCCTTGCTCCCTCTCTCTATCTCACACACTCTCTCTCTCTCTCTCCATCACTTTTTGTGCTCTGTCTGCACCTGGTTTTTTATTATTCTTTTACTTTTTCTTTCTTTCTTTATTTCACCCCGACCCCCGTCACCTCTGCGTGTGTCTGTGTGTCTCTGTTAAAAACTGTCACAAACACAAACCATTGTTACAATAAACATAAAAATATTAAACGTGTTATTGATAAGTAAATTAAAGTAAAGTGTCTGTAATCAGTGGTGTAAAGCACTTGAGAAATTGGACTTTGTTACTTAGTTTTTTTTACATTACTGTAGTTTTTACTTTGTTACTTTACTTTGTTTTTCCGGATACTTTGTACTTGTAGCGAGTATCAAAAATATGCAACTTTTCCTCTCTACTTGACTACATTTGTGATCTAGTATCTATAAGTGTCTTTACTCCCCTACATTTGAACGGACACTTACCGTTACTCGTTACTCGACAAGTCTGCATCTTTTTCTTTCGTAGTTAATTTTTCGGGTGGATGTGGTGATATCGCCATCTGCAGGATGCTGAAGGTACTGGATGCTGTTTATCAGCTAAACCCCGCGAATTAGCGGTGGCACTATTATTGAGCTTGACTGAGACAGATTGTTAGTTCTTTTTTAATTATTTTGTTTGGCCATTTTTAAACATAGTTTTTTTTTTATTCTAAAAAGTGACTTTTAAGTCTTTAAGTGTTTTTTAAGTCTAAATTGAGTACACAATTTGTGTAATTTGGTAATTTGGTAAAAAAAACTCAAGATCTTTTGGAGTTGGATACTTAACGACGTTTACTCAAGTTTTGTGGAATTGACGACAGGTCACTTGTAATGGAGTCATTTTTCACAGTAAGTTATCCGTACTTTTACTCAAGTAGGGTTTTCAGGTACTCTTAACAACTCTTGCAATAATAAAAGAAAAACACACCTTAATTAACACATTTTAACCCCATAGTAGTATTTTTTTCTATTTACAACTCACCATTGTATTGTAAACAAAATGTCGCATTCAACCAGCAACATTTTAATTCATCACGTCTGTGTGTGTGTGTGTGTGTGTGTGTGTGTGTTTCGCTGTCACTCCATCACCACGTGTCACTTTTCCAAGCGTATTCTGTCGGCGAAGCAACATTTCCGCGTTTTTTTTTCTGCGCAGAACAGCTGTTTGTGCATCAGCTTTACATGAAGGTTTTCTCATCAAAGCCGGGGAGACGCTCTGTCACCGCACCGCCGCATTTCATCTGGATAAAGGCCTTTTTTTAAAGCCCAATCTATGTGATGTGCCACCGGGCCTGTGTACATTTCCACACCTCCACACACATAATGCCTTATCAATAAACCACCCAGGCGTCCGCTGTTTCTATAATGGACTCGCCATCGCACGCTCCCGCTCCTAATTACCAAGGCAAACAGAGCTTGGCAGTCTTTCAAATGAAAGGTGGAAAAAAAAAAGAAAGCTAGTGGGGAAGGACGAGGGAGGGAAAAAAAACACCTTTAAATCTATTCATTTACTAATAACACACAGCGTCGGGCCACAGGAAGTCGCCTGTATGACTCTAGCGCTCTTTACTCCAGAGATGTTGTGGATCACGATTCCTAAAAATAGAGGATCTGGCAACCGGATACACTGGCTTTTACTGCGGTGTAGGTTTCCTCGCTTGCCATCGTAGCAAAGCTCGGGCGAATCTCACCCAGCATTAACACTGCGAAGACTAAAACAATGGAACGCAGATGGCGCGACGTGTATAAATAGCCGCCTGGCATTTGAAGATCCCGATCTGCGTCCGATAGGAGGACAGGAGCGTGTGGGATTTTCGAGCTTGTTAGCACGCCAGCTAACGTGCGGTGGAATTAACTAGCATTATTTAATTTTCCTGTTCACTGTGTATGTTTTTTAGTTATTTCTGTTTTTGTACAGCGTCCATGAGTGTCCAGAAAGGCGCTAAAAGTCTAAGCTATTATTATTATTATTATTATTATTTATTTGTGTTTAATTTCATCTGCACTACTGCTTCGTATGTATGGAATCAGTTTAGTGCCAAAATTATCAGACGTGATTTACTAAGAATGCCTCACATTTACACAGTTTGTTTGTTTTTTTTTATTATTTTTCTCCTGAGATCTTCACGTTTTCGTTTGAAATGGGGTTTTTTTTTGCGCTTCTGATTTTGTAGGTTAGTTTCATATTTTTTTCTTTTTGTTTGGACTTAGTTTGGACATCTGGCCTCAAAATTGACTCCGCCCAAATCTGGCCTCAAACTTGATGAATCATATTCTCACCTGCCAATCAAAGTAAGCACCACCCCCATGTGCATGAAGTCCAAACGGAAAAAAATCCAAGCAAAGAAAAAAACGGTTTAAATAAAAACGTGAATATTGCAAGCGAAAAATAAAAAAGCAAACGTAAATGTGAAACATTTTAGCTTGTTTCTTAGAAATGTACGTACGTTTAATGATTTTGATGAAGTCCAACCGTTTCGTTGCGACAAAATAATTGACTGTTGCAGATTCAACGTTTTAATAAGAATCCGGACTTGAGAAGTTGCAGAGACATCGAAAAACACATTAGTGGTGAGGAAGTGCTACATATCAACAACCGTCTCCAGCTGGTTTTAGAAACGAAAAGTCGACTCTCATCATCCCAAAAGACCCGAATGATGTTCCAGAGTGAGACGAGTTTAATCTCTTCCCTCGCTTGTCAAGTGCGCCGCTGTAGCACAAGAGTTCTGGGACTCTCCAGCGGTCTCTAGTGGTGGAGCCAAGAGCAGGGAATATTAATCTGTCCTTAAAAGCTCCATTCACAGAGCACCCAGTAAATCTCAGACGTCCGGCGCACAGATAAGAGAGAGACACACAGAAGCGGAAGCAGAGCACCAGGACAAACCCATTATCACAGCAGCGAGAAGACGAGGGAATGTCTCCCACAAGCTGATAGCGCTCAGCATCACCTTTGTGTAGAACTTCCATAAATTAATAGGATTGTGTTGTTTTTGCTAGTGTAAATATTCCTTTTCTTATGTAGCTTCTTCTATTTCTGGGTTGCTGGGAGCGGGGTTGCAGGGACTATACAATCACAGGGAAGGAGCTCACAAGCAGGACTGTCCAATTACAATAAGGTTTCAGTAATATACAGAACATTTCCAGCCTCAAACTTGATTCTGCCCTGATCGGCCCTCAAACTTGCCTCCGCCCCAATGTGGCCTCAAACTTGACTCCTCAAATCTAGCCTCAAACTTGCCTCCACCCTGATCGGGCCTCAAACTTGTTTCCACCCTGATCAGGCCTCAAACTTGTCTATGCCCTCATTGGGTCTCAAACTTATCTCTGCCCTGATCGGGTCTCAATCTTATCTCTGCCTTGATCGGGGCTCAAACTTGTCTCCGCTCTGATCGGACCTCAAACTTGACTCTGCCCTTGATTGGGCCTCAAACTTTCCTCCGCCCCAATCAGGCCTCAAACTTTACTCCGCCCTGATCAGGCCTCAAAATTGCCTCCGCCCCAATCGGACCTCAAACTTGCTTCTCAAACTTGCCTTCACCCTGATCAGGCCTCAAACTTTCCTCCGCCCCAATCAGGCCTCAAACTTGTCTCCGCCCCGATCAGACCTCAAACTTGTCTCCGCCCTAATCGGGCCTCAAATTGACTGCCCAAATCTGGCCTCAAACTTGACTCCGCCCTGATTGGGCCTCAAACTTGCCTCTGCACTGATTGGGCCTCAAACTTGCCTCCGCCCCGATCAGGCCTCAAACTTGACTCCGCCTTGATCTGGCCTCAGATTTGTCTCCGCCCCAATCTGGCCTCAAACTTGCCTCCTGCTTCAAACTCTTCGTCTGGCCCATTGAGCATCTCCTACTCATCTTTCCGTTTCATGAAAAACATCTTCTACCTTTAGACATTTTGACTTGAACTCTGCCGTAGGATTGTCTCGACAGCGTCTGTGGTCATCACGGCTGGAGATGAGATGAAGGGCGAGGCAGACGCAGAGATGCTTCACAGCTCCGTTAATTAAGAAACGGAAAGACTCGACTGATGAACAGATCCGAAGCGGAACGAGGAAACAAACATCTGAGGAGCTATTCCGGGAGCGGATAGGAGTGGTGTTTCCTCCGTGTCGAGCGAGTGAAGACCCATGACACACGCAATTAAAGCCTCTTCCCAACGGAACTGAAATCCGTCTCCTTTGTGAGAGACGCCTAGACCGTGTTTTCACTCTGCAACTTTCATCCTCACGGCTAATGGGCGGCCGAAAGCGCGAGAAAGTGTTTCATAATGCATCTTGATAAGACACAATTATGAAGAAGGGAGGACCCGAGGAAGGGATAGAGCGAGCAAGCGAGCGTCCACTCCTTTATTCTCTCTCTTTAAATGCCAGGCTACAGAAACCTTCTAGTTTCGGAACAAATTGTGTTCATGTTAATAATAATTAAAAAAAAAAAAAACTACCGCCAAATTTAGATCGAAAGAAGATGGAAGTTGTGGTTCTCTGTGTTTTTCCCTCAGGCTCCGTGTGCTCTTCTCTTCTACGAGATGTTTGTACATTTGTGTCCTTTCAGAACCTTTGTTTTAATCCATTTGATCCTCAGTGTTGTTTTGTCAGCTTCTGTTTGTTTGCGTTGTTTTGTCTGGCAGTTGGTTTGTTTGTTTGCCTGTGTTGTGTTGTTTTGTCTGGCAGCTTGTTTGCCTGTTTTGTGTTGTTTTGGCTGGCAGTTTGTTTGTTTGTCTGTGTTGTGTTGTTTTGTCTGGCAGTTTGTTTGTTTGTTTGCCTGTGTGATGCTGTTTTGTCTGGAAGTTTGTCTGCCTGTGTTGTGTTGTTTTGTCTGGCAGTTTGTTTGCTTGTTTTGTGCAGTTTCTTTGTTTGTCTGCCCGTGTTGTGTTGTTGTGTCTGACAGTTGTTTGTTTGCCTGTGCTGTGATGTTTTGTCTGACAGTTGTTTGTTTGTTTGCCAATGTTGTGATGTTTTGTCTGACAGTTGTTTGCCTGTGTTGTGCAGTGTCTTTGGTTGTTTGTGTTGTTTTGTCTGACAGTTGTTTGTTTGTATGCCTGTGTTGTGCTGTTTTGCAGTTGTTTGTTTGTTCGCCTGTGTTGTGCTGTTTTGTGCAGTTGCTTTGTTTGTTTGCCTATGTTGTGTTGTTTTGTCTGACAGTTGTTTGTTTGTTTGCCAATGTTGTGTTGTTTTGTCTGACAGTTGTTTGTTTGTATGCCAATGTTGTGCTGTTTTGTTTGCTTCTCACTGTGGTTTTGTCAGATTGTGTGTGTTGTATTGCGGTTCTCCGCAGGGTTCCGTCTGACTTCTCGTGTCGTTCTATCAGACTTATTCAGCGTGTTGCTCAGAGTCTCAGAAGTTCTCCGCTGGTTCCGTCTGTTCCTCCGTGTGGTTCCGTCAGAATCTCCCGTGTCCCTGATCCGCCGTGAGTCACGTGTGCTTGTTCTGTGACATCACACTTCCATTATGAGACCAACTACAGAAGCCGGAGTGTGTAGCGCAGGGAAACGCTGTTCCAGATTAAAGCGGATGAAGCACAAGTGGAGCAATGAATCTGCTGGGTAATGACGATGATAAGACCAATGAGTTATAATGATGTGTTTGCTGGCAGATAAACCAACTTATCAAAAGCGTTTAGTGTGTGTGTGTGTTACAGAAGGGAGGGGGAGGGGCTCTTGAGCGCAGATAGAAGTGTAAAAATGATATCTGTGTTGGTCTCCGGGGGCAACACAAGCCGCCGTGATGGAGGACGACAGTTGCCTGTTTTTAATTGCCATGGTTGCTGTTGCTTAGCACCTGCGGGGACAGAAATGATGCTGATAGAGTCTCTAATGAGAATTAATCTAATCACACACACACACACACAAACACAGCTCGCACACACACGTTCCGTTCGGGAGCTGTGGACTGAAAATGAGAGTCATGCTGCAGAAACGCCGTCGTTCACGGGGAAATGTTTTAGCGATGCGTAAAAGTGTCCGCGCCGTCAAACTGTTGCCGAGCAACAGGATGTTCAAACCCATCCAGGATTATGCAATTATTGTATTTGTTTGAATGTAGCATGGCCAATAAATGATTATATTAATCAATATGCGAGTACAATTTAAGAGAGAGAGAGAGACAGTGAAAGAGAGCGAGAGACGGAGAAAGAGAGACAGAGAGAGGGAAAGAAAGAGAGAGAAAGTACAAAGGGGAGAAAGAGACAGACAGTTAGAGAGAGAGAGAGAGAGAGAGAGAGAGAGAGAGAGAGAGAGAGAGAGATTGAGAGAGACAGTATGGAGATAGAGGGACATAGAGAGAGAAAGTATGAGGGAGAGAGAGACAGACAGTTAGAGAAAGAGACAGAGAGAGAGAGAGAGAGAAAGAAGAAAGAAAAAGAGAGGCGGGGCAGAGGAAGAGAAAGAGAGAGAGAGAGAGAGAGAGAGAGAGAGAGAGAGTAATTATTTAAAAAGAAAAAAATATAAATTCTAAAGCAGTTGAAAGTGTGTCAGCTCGTGTAGATGGTCTGGTGTGTATCAACTGTGTGTCTGGACCTAAAGGTTCTGAAGGTTCTACGTCTGTAGCAGCGTAACCACGGGAACCTCTGGATACACAACGTCTAATCATCAGGATTTATGTTCTGGGCGTGGCACCACTTCCTTCTCCGCCCATATATGACTTCCATCCTTCAAACAAATTGTCTCGCGTGCCATCTGGATGCATTGTTCTATTCATATTACAGCTGTGACATTTACAATACAGATGTGCAACTTGTCAATGACACTATTATTTAGTATATATATATTAGTAAAAATGTATTACATAAAAAAATAGATTTAAAAAAATAATAGATCTTAATAGATACTTAATAGATTTCTTCTACTGTTTTATTATCTTCTACTGTTCTATTTTTAAACCAGGCCTTTCAACGACACTTGTTCAAAAACTTGTAATATACCATATGTGCAATATTTTTCATATACATATTTTATCTATCTATCTATCTATCTATCTATCTATCTAATCTATCTATCGTTCTATCCTACTACCCTACATACCTACTCTACCAACCTACCTACCATCCATATCTATCCACCTACCTGCATTCCTTCCTCCGTACCTTCCTACCTACCTAGGCTACCAAACTACCTACCTATCCACCTACCTACCTACTTACCAACAAACCTTCCTACCTACTATACCAACCCTACCTACCTACTCTACCTACCTACCAACCTACATTCCTTCCTTCTTAACTTCCTACCTACCCACCTACCCTACCTACCTATCCAGCTACCTAATTACCTACCTATCTACCTACCTACCTACCCTACCAACCTATCTACCTATCCAGCTACCTAATTACCTACCTATCTACCTACCTACCTACCCTACCAACCTATCTACCTATCCAGCTACCTAATTACCTACCTACCTATCTATCCATCCATCCATCCATCCATCTGTCTATCTACCTACCTTTCTACAGTACCTATCATACCAACCTGCCTACCCACCAACCTATCTTCCTACCAACCTACGTACCTATCGAGACTTTTAGTTTGACAGGAAAAAAACAAGGTAATGGAAAAATAATTAGCACGTAACGGCTGCAATCGCTTGTTCGTGTCTCTCTGTTCTCTTTTCTTCTGACGGTCACGTTAAAGTCGTGTGATTGGCTCTCGGTCCCCGGCGTGAACAATCACTTCCTCGCGGTGGGAGTGGCTAATTGCTAAAGAGCAGCATTACGGACGCTAATGTTAGCAGCGTTTAGCGTGAAACAAAGGGCCCCATTAGGGAATGATTGGTTAAAATAATACCGCCGTGCAAAGTGCTTAGTTGCTAAACAGGTAGTGTTGTATTGATCGCGCGACCTCAATTTCCACCCGGCGAAACGAAAGAAGGAAACAATAATTGCCGGCGCTTGTTTTTTAGCGTTTGTCACTCAAGCGATTATTAAATAGCACTTTAGCCACCGGGCTAGAAGGAAAACAGCACTTAGAACATCTGCCGGTCATGGTGAAGGCCTGCGAGGTGGAGATGGCTCTGGGATGGGCATTGTCTCTGTGTGCGCTCTCATTTCAGGGTCATTTCTGTGATGTGCACCATCCATTTGCCTCTTTTCATTTCCATAATTGTTTTCAGAGCTGCTCGGCTCTTAGCGGAGAACTAGGTGTGAACTAATGGACGCTAGATTGGATTCTGCCTTTCTACATGCGGCAATGATTCCTTCTTCATTCGCTGTGCTGGATCACGTCTCTCTTTTTGGACTCGTGAATAATGGATGGGTTTGAAGTATTGCCCTGCCCAGACTCTCTCTCTCTCTCTCTCTCTCTCTCTCTCTCTCTCTCTCTCTCTCTCTCCGTCTTTCGCTCTCTCTCTTTCTCAGAGAGCTGCTTATTTACCGAAACTGATCCCACATCATTTGAGTCAGTTTCTCTGCTTTGGAATTCTCAACGCTTTGCTTCTCTCTCTGATTTTTTTTTCTCTCCTTCTTTCTCTTTTACTCCTTTTTTGGGGAGTTTTATCTCTCTCTATCCCTCTTTCTCTCCCTCTCTTTCTCTCACACTTGCTCTCTCTCTCTATCACATTCTCTTTCTCTCTCACTCTCTCTCTCTTTCTATCTCTCTCTTTCTATCACTCTCTCTTTATCAGTCTCTCTATCACTTTTTACTACTCTGTTGGGGTTTTCTCTCTCTATCTCACTTTCTTTCTCTTTATCTCTCTTTCTCTCTCCCTCACTTTATCTATCTATCTATCTATCTATCTATCTATCTATCTATCTATCTATCTATCTATCTATCTATCTATCTATCTACCTATCTATCTATCTATCTATCTCTCTCTATCCCTCTCTCTATCTCTCTCTTTCTGTCTCTCGCTCTCTCACTCTCAGAAGTCTAAATGTAAAGTGGAGTGATAGAAAAGTTACATTTCTTTTCATCTGGTCGTCTTCTTGTTGTTCACGAGCTGAAACTGTCACCCAACAGGTTTGAATCCCGGTCTGCTAAGTTCTACAACTGAGTGTCCTTGATCAAGACACGGTGTGTGTGTGACTTCACTGTACTGATACTGCCCCTAGTGGCCACACTGACACACTTGTTCTACGATGGCTTTCGTCGGACACATCTGCACCGAAGACCGTCACGTCTTTTCTAATCACGTCACTGTGTAATTCATGCTGCATAACCACCTCCATCCCCCCGGAGATCTCCTCCAGATCCACAGCGCTAACCTGAAGATCATCACGGGAGGAAACGCAGTGCGGTGTTTGTCCGGTCCTGTCGCCTTTATCGTCCCCGGAAATAACGGCTTTCATTTAGTCTGTGCCGCTCTTACGCAAAGTCGATCAGAAGCGGCTGTAATGAAATGCCGCTGCCCAGAAGCCCCTCGCGGGTGGAGACGGGGCCCAGGGCCATTACTCGGCTGTCGGCAGGAGAAAGCGCATCTACATAAGTTATTTCATTATCTCCCCGGGCAGCCCGACGCTCTCTCGCTCGCTCTCTGCGCATCGCACCGTGGGGAGGTCGTGGCAAAGCCGCTGAATTATCTGCAAAATAAAGAGCGTCTTTAACGCCGTCCCGGGCCAAATATTTAAAATGATCAGCTAATGCAGCTCAGTCTGTTCCTCCTTTGTCATCTTCATCATCTGGGGAAGACGGTCTAGTTCTGCGTGTGGAATAATAGAATAGGCTCCTAAGCAGGGGTGTAAGGTACTTGAGTAAATTTACTTTGTTACTTTACTTAAGTATGTTTTTGGCTACTTGAGTATCAAAAATATAAGCAACTTTTGCTCTCTACTCCACTGCATTTCTGATTGAGTAGCTGTACTTTTCACTACATTTGAATTGACACTTGTCGTTACTCGTTACATTGTAATTCATTTATATCGCGGTTAATTTCTTGGGCGGACGAGGTGATAGCGCCATCTATAGGCTGCTGACGATACTGGACGCTATTTGTTAATTAGAAACCACATGAACGTGGTTAGAGAAAACCAGCTTTTGCCGAAGCTAAATACAAATATTTTGCCGGTTTGAGTTTGATTTGAGACTGACTTTTTTGTTATTTTTATTTATTTTGTTGCACCACTTTTAGAACATTGTGGTGTTACATTTTGTTCCTGTAAAAAAAACTCATAACTCATAAATAGTTTGTTATTCATATTTTATGTGGGGTTTTTGGCCTCAAATCAGTGTGAGTAAAATACTCAAGTTCTTTTGTAATTGGATACTTTGCTACTTTGACTCAAGTCTTTTTTAAGCTGGTGACTTGACACTGCTGGTGACAGTGAGTGTTGATACTTTTACTCAAGTATGGCTGCCGGGTACTTCTCACACCCCTGCTTCTAAGACGATGAAAGTTTGCGTGGGTTAATCTGCGGTTAATTTCCAGGGAAGACAAGATGATATTGCCATCTGCAGGATGCTGAAGGTACCGGATGCTGTTTATCAGCTAAATCACGTGAATTAGTGGTTGCCATGTTTTGCACATTTGAGTTGGACTGAGACTGGCTTTTTGTTATGTTTTATCTATCTTGTTCTGTTTGAGAATTTGTAATCACTTTTATGAAGTAAAACCTATTTTGAAACAAAACAATATTATGAAAAAAATAAAGAGTTTCTCGGTTTCTTTTTTTCTCGTGTTTTTAGAGCCTAAATTCATTAGGAGTAAAATAACTTTTAAAATCAGATATTTCACATCTTTTACCAAAGTCTACTTGGAATTGGTAACTTGTATCTGAGTAGTTTTTATGGTAAGGTATAAGTACTTTTACTCAAGTATGGTTTTCAGCTACTCTAAGACCTCTGGAAGGTTCAGACCAACGTGTATTTCACCCAATACTGTGTGTTACCTGTGACATCGGGTACGTTTGATTAGTTCTCCGCACGTCCTCCGGGTCGGAGAGGATGGGCACGCTGGCACTGCCCAGATCCACACTGCAGTTGGCATGACAGATAAGCAGAACATGCCCATCAGATAGCGACGCCAAGAGCGAGTTCTGCGCTGATTCTGGCACTTTCTGCATGTACGCCGGAGGAAAGACATGGAAGGCACCACCTATGCAAATGAGGAATTGTTAGTCGTGAGCGCGTGTGGAACGAGCAGCGTAGGTAAAGTCGGGACGCGTTGAGGATCTTTCCTCGCTCGCTGTGCCCACGTCTTCCCGTTCCTCTGATCTGTGACCATTCTCTTTGATTCGGACGCGGTGATCCGGCTTAAACGCCAAGCAAACACGGGATTAGGCCTCGGCTGCGCAGATAATGTGCTGATCAAAGTGCGCCAGCAGAAGCAAGCGGACATGTGTTAAAGAAAGCAGCAGGCTCGCCCGCTTTATCTCCGCTCAGACAGGTGCAGATAAATTCCGGGACTTTCCGGCCTCGCAGAAGCTTCTCTGACTGCTGACGAGCTGCTGTTGTGGCGTGGGCTGCTCGACTCGGAGCCGCGGAGGGACGACACGCACTTCCTGCTGGGAAGTTTATTTCCAGACGTGCCGCTCACGGCTCCGGTTGTCGTCTTTTTCTATCTGATCGCTGCAGGGGCTCCGGACCCCGTCACACGCGCCGCACTTCCGTGTAGACTGAACGCCACGTGGCATCGGCTGGAGAAGCGTTTCACAGAATCTCAAGTCTGTTCGGGACATCTTGGAGGATGCAACAATTAGCTACCGTATTTTTCAGCGTATAAGATGCACTTTTTCTTCCCCAAAATTGAGGGTGAAAAGTTGGTGCGTCTTATACCGCAAATGCAGAGATCCGCGGAGCGCGATCACCGCCATCCTAGTAAGCAATACCGCGGTATACACACGTTGTCTCGCTTTCTTTCTCGCGCAGAATCTTGTGAAACAATGAAACCATGATTTCCAAACGAAAACGAACTTTGATCAAAATAAAACAAGCAAACTTTCTTGCGCATCTTTAAAACCAAGTCGTGTGATTGGCTCCTGCTCACAAACTGAATAGGCAGCTTTTAGAAGGGATATTAAGAATGAATAAGACTCCTGTTTGTTGTTACCCAAACTAACAGTGTCTTGATTATTTCAGTTGGTAAATCATGATTGGAACGAGAGTAAGACGGCGAGAGTAGGAAAGCAAGAGTAAGACGGCGAGAGTATGACGACAAGAGTATGATGGCGAGATTAAGATTATTAGAGTAAGACTTTGAGTGTAAAACGACAAGAGTATGACAATGAGAGTATGACGGTGCGAGTAAAAAAAAAAAAAGCTTCTGCCAAATGACTGTAAAGTAAAGTAAAGTAAAGAGCAAGACGAAGAGAGTAAGATATTAGAGTAAGACAACGAGAGTATGACGAAGAGAGTAAGACGATTAGAGTATGATGACGAGAGTATGATGATTAGAGTAAGACAACAAGAATATGACAACGAGACTATGACGATTTAATATAGACGACGAGAGTAAGACAATTAGAGTAAGACGACGAGAATATGACTGTTAAAGAAAGACGAGTTTGCTTAATTAAATTGATCTCAATATAATTGGGATTTTGAGTCTGAATGATGAGCTTTACTGTTGAATTTGTTGGCAAAAGTTTGATTAATTTACTTTAACGTTCGACTCTCAACTCATAGAATGACGCCCTTTTCGTCTCTTCAAGCCAAATTTCACATAAAACTGTTGTTAGTTTCTCTTGGACCAGTTGAGTTCTCAGATGGAGATGGAGAGAAGCTCTGATGTGGAGAATGATGATGAGGATATTATGCTTTTTTGAAGATAACAATTACTCAACGACACACTCTAGAAACAAAAAAACACTTTATTTCTGATTGCCAAGGCTCAAGCCCCATCATTGCCGCTTGCAGCTCTATTTCTAACTGTTATAGACGTGGCAAATCCACAGCGTGTTGTCTAGGATCCGTGAGCAGGAGAAGTGCTAATTTTAGTCTCTCCTTCATCACACTAGAACAAACAGACCGAATTCACGAGCTGGAACGCTTCTTCACAGCGAAGTTTGTACGTTGCATTTAAAAGTTTGCGCAGCATGTCGCCGTTCACGTCTCACTGGCTCGCGCTCGTCCCGGATGATTCCGACACGCTTCAGTGTGCACACTGTTTACCATCTTTTACCGTGTTGCACTAATCTTCTCGTTTCACCACATTTCTCTTCATTTCTTGAGGAAACACAGAGCGACGCTTTCAAAATGGATGAGAGACTTAACGAGAGGTCACAAATTCTCCACGTGCAAATGCAAATCTAACCGTAAAAACCTAGCGAATCGGGCCTGGGCTCAGGCTGATTATCCCGCGCGCTGATTATCCGACGCTTTTCGCACACGGAACTGGAAAGCGACGGAGCGAATCATACACTCATCGTGCCAAATTACAACACAACTGTTATCGGGCGGCGGCGAATGAAAAGGCATCTGAGAATGCGGCGAAAAGCGCCGGACCGACCGACTGGCGGGATTTACGCGCTCCCGCTGCTCTGTTTACATCCCGCGACACGAGATTACGCCGCTTAACCTTGGGTGGTCCGTCGGAGCGCTCGCTACTAATGAAAAGGACACACCGAGGGGCAAACACTCTGTCACAATTATTACAGCGGCGACAAAGCTCGGGATCGAAAAGTGTCTTCAGTGTCGGCAGCATCCGTCAGTCCCTGCGATTCAATTTCCATGATAATAGGAGAGAATTAGGAAAGAGAGACCGAGTGAAAAGATGAGAGAAAGATGTGTGTGTGTGTGTGTGTGTGTGTGTGTGTGGAGACACTTCACGTACAGAACATATTGTCTTTCTTGAAAGATTCAAATCGAGTCTAGAAATGGTCAGATATGATCAAAATTTCAACGCTCAAAATCTTGCGGGATGCTTATAATCGCCGATTTCAAATATACACGCCCATTTTTCTGGAGAAACGTCGCCTTTATGCAGCGTTATGCGTGTGCGTCTTTAAATAATGCGTAGCGTACAGTATAAGCTTTTATCGGCTCAATAACAGAAATAAAGAAACATTAGAGACGCTGCGACACTTAACAGAGACAAAATAACTGGAGGAAGTAAGATTAAACTTAAAAACAATCATTAATATTACAACAAACAGAAACTACAAACCACGTTTAGCTTAGCTTAGCGCTAACAAACAGGTCTAGTGTGTAATGGCAGAACAAGTCAAAACAGTCGAAAAAGAACACGGGTAAGAAGTGAAAAATCCAAAGAACAGACACAATCAAAACGCTTGGTCTGCTAAACAGGGGATAATAATCCTTTGCTTCATCCTCTCAGAGTTGCATTGCGCATGCGGACTGGGGCAAAGACTCTTGGGAAATGAAGTCCTGACCACTAGAGTCGACTTTATGTGATCTATCATTTAAGTAAAACGATATCAAAGTGATATGAGTCACAAGTTATCTTTGTTAAATAAAGAAAAAAAAATCTACAGATTTTAAAACACAAAAATAAATATTTTATTATATAATACATAACAATGCACCAAAATGAAACAATAATAAAACAAATGTATACTATTTCTAGTGCAAATTAAAATGAGATGTAAAGCGGTAGTAAAATAAAACTCCATGTCCATCTCTTCGCCTCATCGCTGACTTCCTGTGTTGTAACAAAAAAAAAAGTAATTACGTAAATACTAGTTACTGAAAAAAGAGACGCCGTTAGTAACAGGATTTATTTATAACGCCGTTATTCCCACCACTGCTGTTAAACGATACTCTCTGCCTCAAAATCTCTCCACAATATTGATTTTTTTTCGTTAAAGTTTTTCACATCTATCTCGCAGCCGCGTGGTTCTGTGTGTCGGACTGAGGTGTGTGTGTGTGTGTGTGTGTGTGTGTCTACAGGACGTGACCCAACAACACTCTCCAAGTCACCAATCAATGCGATCGCATTAACGGCCACAGACAAGTCAAGCCGCGGTGATTCGTTTTAGTACGCGCATAATCAATCACGAGAGAAAAGTAAGCGATTAAGAGTTTACAGTTAATGAGCGCTCGCTCGTTCATCTCGATGGCGGATGGATGGAAGTTTTCCCTCCAAAAATGAAACACGTTTTGTTACAAAAAAAAAACTCGGAAGAGAGTATTGTTTAGGGGAGGATCCAGTTTTGTGAAATGTGCTCTAGGCTCCGCCCCAAAATTGTATTGGTCGAAGGTGTGTTTGAACGGGCAATTGGTGTGCGTGTGCATGAATTATTATTATTATTATTATTAATATTATTAGTTGTAAAGTATTTTTTTGTATATTTTAGTGCATTTGAATGATTAGTATCTGTAACTGTAAAAAAAAACATTTTTAAGTTTATTAAGTTGCATTTTTACCTCATAAATCTACTCTCAAAAACTCTTTTTTTTGCTTTTGTACAATTTATTTTTATTTGCCTCTGTAACTGCTAAACCAGACGAGTTCTTTATATTGTTGGAATAAATCAGAGACGAGCAAGACGTATGTAAAAAAAATTCAATAAAAAAGCGAAATTTGTCGCATTTTTACCTCAAAAATCGACTTCATCAAAACTACTAAGTCAAGGCTACTTTTGAAAAATCCAAACAAGAAAAAAACGGACAGATCTCGCTGTGGGGGCGGAGCTAATTTCACACTGAATCTCTCAACAAAACACAAAAAGTGGACGACCAATCACGTGACAGGTTGGTTTCACACCGAAATTCCGTTTGTGCTATCAAGGACACACACACACTCAAACAAAAAAAAACAAGTGACAAATGTATGTAGAAAATATCTGCACTGAGCCCGAGCCAGGAACTCCATCTCCATAAGCAGGAACTGAAAGCGTCGAAGGTGTTTTAAATAAAATATACATCCCCATCTCCAAGATCCAGTTAAGTGAATTTATACGGCAGCTGGAAGGCCGTGGAGATTTGTGCCGTGCGTCTCTTTAAGACTAAACGCGTGGTCTCGCTCCGGACCCCATTATCAGATTCCCAGCTGATGTGTGTGTAGAGGTTCCACTCCAGCAGATAACTCGGGTTTACTGTCCGGCCGGAATGAATGTCCGATCAATATATGGGAGAATAATATGTCTAAGGACGGAGATGAGTACAGAATGGCATTTCATTACGGATCAATGCCAGAGTGCATTTCACCGCCGCGATGCTCCGCAGCTTCTCCGCGGCTTCAGGGAATCGGAATGTGTGTATTCACCATGATCGTGGCATGACAGCGCCACCATGTTGGCACTAGTGACCGAAATGTTGTAGGTTAGGATCGTGTCCTTGAGCAAGACTCTGGATCTACTCGTTCTGTAATTTGCCTTGGAGGGCGTTTGACAAATATCGTGTTCAGGAAAATATAAGCACCCCGTGAGAGCAAAGGCTCATGGGAAGAAGAAGAAAAAGAAAACCTTTATTTGTCTCAACAAAGAGAAATTTACAATTTGGGAGCCTCACTGAGTACAGCGAAGGATTATGGGAGATCGCTGAATAGATTATTTTTTATTATTTTTAAGTAAAACAACATTGAGGTGATACAAATTAGGTTTGTTAAATGAAGAAAAAAATTGTAATTTGAAGAGAAAATGTACGTAATTTAGCCAGAAAAAAAAAACATTTTTAAATTTTGTGGGGGGTGCTTATGTTCGCGTAAATTAACGTTATTTTGCCAGAAATTTAAAAAAAAAACATTAACATTTTTTTTATTACGCGGGGGGTGCTTATATTTGTGTAAATTAATTTAATTTAGCCAAAAAATTAAAAAAAAACATTTAAAAATGTTTTTTTTATTTTGTGGGGGGTGCTTATATTTGCTTAAATCAACGTAATTTGGCCAAAAATTAAAAATAACCTAATTTTTTATTTATTTTTTTATTTTGTGGGGGGTGCTTATATTTGCGTAAATTAACGTAATTTAGCCAAAAATGTAAAATAAATATAAATTTTACACTTTCAACATTTTTTTTATCTTGTGCTTATGTTCCTGTAAATTAACGTAAAAAGAAAATTTTATATTTATTTTTTATTTTGTGGGAGTGCTTATATTGGCGTGAACGTAATTTTGCCAGAAAAAAAAAAAATATATAAATTTTACTCCTAAGGGCCGATCCGTGACTAATGCTTCTTCATCACTGTTATTCAGCCAAGAAAAGGTTTCTCTTTGTCAACTTACGGAACCTTTATTTAAAGAAAAAAAGAAGACACGCAAGATGCAAATCTAACTGTATAAAGATGTTGTATTTCTATTTTTCCCCCTGATTCCTCCTCTTTGGAAATGTGGGAAAATGGCCGCTTATATTTACGTTCCTATTTGAAATAAGCGCATATAAACACCTCAACAAGTTTTTGAGTGTCCAAAAAAGAAAAAAGGTTGATTATATATATTTTTTTACCTGGTCACTGTCGCATATGTGCTTGCTCACTGGTCATAGTCATAATCATTATCTCAACACCAAACGAACAAATTAATCAAATGCAACAATCTTTGTATTTTACATTTTCACACATGCTCTTTGAGACAGTTGTACCTGAAATGTACTGAACTTGAACTATATTTGCGTCAATACGGGTGTTTGGATTGTAAAGTAAGCAATTCAGATGTATCAAAGTGACATAAGGACACCCCAAAAAAAGATAGAGAAAGACCTAGAGCTGATAATAAGCCCTAGTGCGAGTCTTTCACTTCAACACGTCACAACCTCAGCAAATCTAACTTCCTGATGTCCAGTTTGACTCCAGTCTAGGAGAACGTCTCCATTACACAAACAAACACCATTTACTGTAATCACACACACACACCGGCTTTTTTTGGTTCTTTCTGTTCAGAAACTTCTCCGTCATGACTCGTGACTTTCTAGCAGGATTTGAAACCATGACTCAACCACATTTTAAAGAACAGTTTCCTGAACCTGAAGAAACGTAGGTTGTCTCGAGGAATCGCCGCGTTGCAGATGTTCCGAGACTTTGCTGTGCATTTGCTCCGCTTCGCCCCTTCTGAGGGAAAAGCTGCGGTTTTCATCCTCCTTTCCTTCCTGCTGACTTTAATTATGTGCTCGGGCATTCCTGCCACCTCAGACTCTTTCTTCTCCCCATCATCCTGCGGGCACAGGAACGGAAGGGTCCGGAGTTATGAAGCTTCCTCCTTTACCAGTCTTTCTCATCACCTCGGCCTGCTACCAGGAGAACCACAGATAAGAGTTTTCATTATCTGGCTCCTCTCCTGGGTCTCTATCAGACTCGATGGACTTTCTTCTTCTTGTAGGAAGACCATCCAGAAGATGGTGGTGGCATCATTGCGCCCTTTGTTTTGATTCCCGTCTGCCTTTGCTCTCACAAGCCCAGGTCAGGAGACGTCTCCACGCTCCATTGCTCGTCCTCCCTCCGTCTCATTGTCATCCTCCTCTCCCTTTTGCATTTTGAACGAGGCTGTGAAGGAGCGAGGATGATAACTGTGCGCGGAATGGACGACTCCCCTGCTTCTTCTCCTTTGAAATTCATTCTATTGTCTGGGCCACGACGTGATAAAGCCACAGCAAAGGCTGCCCGTCTTATCTCGCCTGCTCAGCGAAAGAGACTTTTCCTCCGTCGCCGCGCTTGTTGCGTGTTTGTCGCACGTGCCGCGCGACTCGGGAATAATAGCTGGAGACGACTGGAGCAAACTCCGGGATCAGGCCGGGCCAGACTTTGATGAAGGTGTGATGATGGGAGAATGGTTTGTGTGACGTTCCTAGTCCTCAAAAATCCTCAAAAGCCTCTTCAAGAAAGAATTTTCAAGAAAGTTTTGCGATGGAACAGACTGGTGGAGTTTTGGAAACTTTTTCAGCCAAAAACAAAGAGAGGGAAAAACAGCCCTGCAGGAATAATTCCATTTATCGTTTTTAAAACAGAATCACGGGAGAATCTATAGAAGCCAAATCTCGCATTGTTTTACTATTTACTAAGCGTATAAAACCGATTTTATGGTTTAAGGTCTAAATATGAATTGGATCTGTTTCCTGTACGTTTTAGAAATTGTAGTTGTCTATAGTATATATATATATATATATATATATATATATATATATATATATATATATATATATATAGAGAGAGAGAGAGAGAGAGAGAGAGAGAGAGAGAGAGAGAG
>MU204205.1:310753-322482 GCA_017309775.1 Paedocypris sp. Pulau Singkep
TCTATCTATCTATCTATCTATCCATCCATCCATCCATCTATCGTTCTACCCTACTACCCTACATACCTACTCTACCAACCTACCTACCATCCATATCTATCCACCTACCTGCATTCCTTCCTCCGTACCTTCCTACCTACCTAGGCTACCAAACTTCCTACCTATCCACCTACCTACCTATCAACCTACCTACCTACTTACCAACGAACCTTCCTACCTACTCTACCAACCAACCTACCTACCTATCCAGCTACCTAATTACCTACCTACCTATCTATCCATCCATCCATCTGTCTATCTACCTACCTTTCTACAGTACCTACCATACCAACCTACCTACTCACCAACCTATCTTCCTACCAACCTACCTACCTATCGAGACTTTTAGTTTGACAGGAAAAAACAAGGTAATGGAAAAATATTTAGCACGTAACGGCTGCAATCGCTTGTTCGTGTCTCTCTGTTCTCTTTTCTTCTGACGGTCACGTTAAAGTCGTGTGATTGGCTCTCGGTCCCCGGCGTGAACAATCACTTCCTCGCGGTGGGAGTGGCTAATTGCTAAAGAGCAGCATTACGGACGCTAATGTTAGCAGCGTTTAGCGTGAAACAAAGGGCCCCATTAGGGAATGATTGGTTAAAATAATACCGCCGTGCAAAGTGCTTAGTTGCTAAACAGGTAGTTTTGTATTGATCGCGCGACCTCAATTTCCACCCGGCGAAACGAAAGAAGGAAACAATAATTGCCGGCGCTTGTTTTTTAGCGTTTGTCACTCAAGCGATTATTAAATAGCACTTTAGCCACCGGGCTAGAAGGAAAACAGCACTTAGAACATCTGCCGGTCATGGTGAAGGCCTGCGAGGTGGAGATGGCTCTGGGATGGGCATTGTCTCTGTGTGCGCTCTCATTTCAGGGTCATTTCTGTGATGTGCACCATCCATTTGCCTCTTTTCATTTCCATAATTGTTTTCAGAGCTGCTCGGCTCTTAGCGGAGAACTAGGTGTGAACTAATGGACGCTAGATTGGATTCTGCCTTTCTACATGCTGCAATGATTCCTTCTTCATTCGCTGTGCTGGATCACGTCTCTCTTTTTGGACTCGTGAATAATGAATGGGTTTGAAGTATTGCCCTGCCCAGACTCTCTCTCTCTCTCTCTCTCTCTCTCTCTCCGTCTTTCGCTCTCTCTCTTTCTCAGAGAGCTGCTTATTTACCGAAACTGATCCCACATCATTTGAGTCAGTTTCTCTGCTTTGGAATTCTCAACGCTTTGCTTCTCTCTCTGATTTTTTTTCTCTCCTTCTTTCTCTTTTACTCCTTTTTTGGGGAGTTTTATCTCTCTCTCTATCCCTCTTTCTCTCCCTCTCTTTCTCTCACACTTGCTCTCTCTCTTTATCACATTCTCTTTCTCTCTCACTCTCTCTCTCTCTCTCTCTCTCTCTCTCTCTCTCTCTTTCTATCTCTCTCTTTCTATCACTCTCTCTTTATCAGTCTCTCTATCACTTTTTACTACTCTGTTGGGGTTTTCTCTCTCTATATCACTTTCTTTCTCTTTATCTCTCTTTCCCTCTCCCTCACTTTATCTATCTATCTATCTATCTATCTATCTATCTATCTATCTATCTATCTATCTATCTATCTATCTATCTATCCCTCTCTCTCTCTTTCTCTCTGTCTTTCTGTCTCTCGCTCTCTCACTCTCAGTCTAAATGTAAAGTGGAGTGATAGAAAAGTTAAATTTCTTTTCATCTGGTCGTCTTCTTGTTGTTCACGAGCTGAAACTGTCACCCAACAGGTTTGAATCCCGGTCTGCTAAGTTCTAAGTCCTTGATCAAGACACAGTGTGTGTGTGTGTGTGTGTGACTTCACTGTACTGATACTGCCCCTAGTGGCCACACTGACACACTCACTTGTTCTACGATGGCTTTCGTCGGACACATCTGCACCGAAGACCGTCACGTCTTTTCTAATCACGTCACTGTGTAATTCATGCTGCATAACCACCTCCATCCCCCCGGAGATCTCCTCCAGATCCACAGCGCTAACCTGAAGATCATCACGGGAGGAAACGCAGTGCGGTGTTTGTCCGGTCCTGTCGCCTTTATCGTCCCCGGAAATAACGGCTTTCATTTAGTCTGTGCCGCTCTTACGCAAAGTCGATCAGAAGCGGCTGTAATGAAATGCCGCTGCCCAGAAGCCCCTCGCGGGTGGAGACGGGGCCCAGGGCCATTACTCGGCTGTCGGCAGGAGAAAGCGCATCTACATAAGTTATTTCATTATCTCCCCGGGCAGCCCGACGCTCTCTTGCTCGCTCTCTGCGCATCGCACCGTGGGGAGGTCGTGGCAAAGCCGCTGAATTATCTGCAAAATAAAGAGCGTCTTTAACGCCGTCCCGGGCCAAATATTTAAAATGATCAGCTAATGCAGCTCAGTCTGTTCCTCCTTCGTCATCTTCATCATCTGGGGAAGACGGTCCAGTTCTGCGTGTGGAATAATAGAATAGGCTCCTAAGCAGGGGTGTAAGGTACTTGAGTAAATGTACTTTGTTACTTTACTTAAGTATGTTTTTGGCTACTTGAGTATCAAAAATATAAGCAACTTTTGCTCTCTTCTCCACTGCATTTCTTATTGAGTAGCAGTACTTTACACTCCACTACATTTGAATTGACACTTGTCGTTACTCGTTACATTGTAATTCATTTATATCGCGGTTAATTTCTTGGGCGGACGAGGTGATAGCGCCATCTATAGGCTGCTGACGATACTGGACGCTATTTGTTAATTAGAAACCACATGAACGTGGTTAGAGAAAACCAGCTTTTGCCGAAGCTAAATACAAATATTTTGCCGGTTTGAGTTTGATTTGAGACTGACTTTTTGTTATTTTTATTAATTTTGTTGCACCACTTTTAGAACATTGTGGTGTTAAATTTTGTTCCTGTACTAGAAAAAAAAAACTCATAACTATCATAGTAATGATGAGTTATTTATGAGTAATCATAACTCATAAATAGTTTGTATTCATATTTTATGTGGGGTTTTTGGCCTAAAATCAGTGTGAGATAAAGTGTGAGATACTTTGCTACTTTGAGTCAAGTCTTTTTTAAGCTGGTGACTTGACACTGCTGGTGACAGTGAGTTTTGATACTTTTACTCAAGTATGGCTGCCGAGTACTTCTCACACCCCTGCTTCTAAGACGATGAAAAGCCCAAGAGTCCGATGCCCAGAGTTTGCGTGGGTTAATCTGCGGTTAATTTCCTGGGCAGACAAGATGATATTGCCATCTGCAGGATGCTGAAGGTACCGGATGTTGTTTATCAGCTAAATCACGTGAATTAGTGGTTGCCATGTTTTGCACATTTGAGTTGGACTGAGACTGGCTTTTTGTTCTTTTTTATCTATCTTGTTCTGTTCAAGAATTTGTAATCACTATTATGAAGTAAAACCTATTTTGAAACAAAACAATATTATGAAATAAATAAAGAGTTTCTCGGTTTCTTTTTTTCTCGTGTTTTTAGAGCCTAAATTCATTAGGAGTAAAATAACTTTTAAAATCAGATATTTCACATCTTTTACCCAAGTCTACTTGGAATTGGTAACTTGTATCTGAGTAGTTTTTATGGTAAGGTATAAGTACTTTTACTCAAGTATGGTTTTCAGCTACTCTAAGACCTCTGGAAGGTTCAGACCAACGTGTATTTCACCCAATACTGTGTGTTACCTGTGACATCGGGTACGTTTGATCAGTTCTCCGCACGTCCTCCGGGTCGGAGAGGATGGGCACGCTGGCACTGCCCAGATCCACACTGCAGTTGGCATGACAGATAAGCAGAACATGCCCATCAGATAGCGACGCCAAGAGCGAGTTCTGCGCTGATTCTGGCACTTTCTGCATGTACGCCGGAGGAAAGACATGGAAGGCACCACCTATGCAAATGAGGAATTGTTAGTCGTGAGCGCGTGTGGAACGAGCAGCGTAGGTAAAGTCGGGACGCGTTGAGGATCTTTCCTCGCTCGCTGTGCCCACGTCTTCCCGTTCCTCTGATCTGTGACCATTCTCTTTGATTCGGACGCGGTGATCCGGCTTAAACGCCAAGCAAACACAGGATTAGGCCTCGGCTGCGCAGATAATGTGCTGATCAAAGTGCGCCAGCAGAAGCAAGCGGACATGTGTTAAAGAAAGCAGCAGGCTCGCCCGCTTTATCTCCGCTCAGACAGGTGCAGATAAATTCCGGGACTTTCCGGCCTCGCAGAAGCTTCTCTGACTGCTGACGAGCTGCTGTTGTGGCGTGGGCTGCTCGACTCGGAGCCGCGGAGGGACGACACGCACTTCCTGCTGGGAAGTTTATTTCCAGACGTGCCGCTCACGGCTCCGGTTGTCGTCTTTTTCTATCTGATCGCTGCAGGGGCTCTGGACCCCGTCACACGCGCCGCACTTCCGTGTAGACTGAACGCCACGTGGCATCGGCTGGAGAAGCGTTTCACAGAATCTCAAGTCTGTTCGGGACATCTTGGAGGATGCAACAATTAGCTACCGTAGTTTTCGCCGTATAAGACGCACTTTTTCTTCCCCAAAATTGAGGGTGAAAAGTTGGTGCGTCTTATACCGCAAATGCAGAGATCCGCGGAGCGCGGGCACCGCCATCCTAGTAAGCAATATCGCGGTATACACACGTTGTCTCGCTTTCTTTCTCGCGCAGAATCTTGTGAAACAATGAAACCATGATTTCCAAACGAAAACGAACTTTGATCAAAATAAAACAAGCAAACTTTCTTGCGCATCTTTAAAACCAAGTCGTGTGATTGGCTCCTGCTCACAAACTGAATAGGCAGCTTTTAGAAGGGATATTAAGAATGAATAAGACTCCTGTTTGTTGTTACCCAAACTAACAGTGTCTTGATTATTTCAGTTGGTAAATCATGATTGGAACGAGAGTAAGACGGCGAGAGTAGGAAAGCAAGAGTAAGACGGCGAGAGTATGACGACAAGAGTATGATGGCGAGATTAAGATTATTAGAGTAAGACTTCGAGTGTAAAATGACAAGAGTATGACAATGAGAGTATGACGGTGCGAGTAAAAAAAAAAAAAGCTTCTGCCAAATGACTGTAAAGTAAAGTAAAGTAAAGAGCAAGACGAAGAGAGTAAGATATTAGAGTAAGACAACGAGAGTATGACGAAGAGAGTAAGATATTAGAGTAAGACAACGAGAGTAAGACGATTAGAGTATGATGACGAGAGTATGATGATTAGAGTAAGACAACAAGAATATGACAACGAGACTATGACGATTTAATATAGACGACGAGAGTAAGACAATTAGAGTAAGACGACGAGAATATGACTGTTAAAGAAAGACGAGTTTGCTTAATTAAATTGATCTCAATATAATTGGGATTTTGAGTCTGAATGATGAGCTTTACTGTTGAATTTGTTGGCAAAAGTTTGATTAATTTACTTTAACGTTCGACTCTCAACTCATAGAATGACGCCCTTTTCGTCTCTTCAAGCCAAATTTCACATAAAACTGTTGTTAGTTTCTCTTAGACCAGTTGGGTTCTCAGATGGAGATTGAGAGAAGCTCTGATGTGGAGAATGATGATGAGGATATTATGCTTTTTTGAAGATAACAATTACTCAACGACACACTCTAGAAACACAAAACACTTTATTTCTGATTGCCATCATTGCCGCTTGCAGCTCTATTTCTAACTGTTATAGACGTGGCAAATCCACAGCGTGTTGTCTAGGTTCCGTGAGCAGGAGAAGTGCTAACTTTAGTCTCTCCTTCATCACACTAGAACAAACAGACCGAATTCACGAGCTGGAACGCTTCTTCACAGCGAAGTTTGTACGTTGCATTTAAAAGTTTGCGCAGCATGTCGCCGTTCACGTCTCACTGGCTCGCGCTCGTCCCGGATGATTCCGACACGCTTCAGTGTGCACACTGTTTACCATCTTTTACCGTGTTGCACTAATCTTCTCGTTTCACCAAATTTCTCTTCATTTCTTGAGGAAACACAGAGCGACGCTTTCAAAATGGATGAGAGACTTAACGAGAGGTCACAAATTCTCCACGTGCAAATGCAAATCTAACCGTAAAAACCTAGCGAATCGGGCCTGGGCTCAGGCTGATTATCCCGCGCGCTGATTATCCGACGCTTTTCGCACACGGAACTGGAAAGCGACGGAGCGAATCATACACTCATCGTGCCAAATTACAACACAACTGTTATCGGGCGGCGGCGAATGAAAAGGCATCTGAGAATGCGGCGAAAAGCGCCGGACCGACCGACTGGCGGGATTTACGCGCTCCCGCTGCTCTGTTTACATCCCGCGACACGAGATTACGCCGCTTAACCTTGGGTGGTCCGTCGGAGCGCCCGCTACTAATGAAAAGGACACACCGAGGGGCAAACACTCTGTCACAATTATTACAGCGGCGACAAAGCTCGGGATCGAAAAGTGTCTTCAGTGTCGGCAGCATCCGTCAGTCCCTGCGATTCAATTTCCATGATAATAGGAGAGAATTAGGAAAGAGAGACCGAGTGAAAAGATGAGAGAAAGATGTGTGTGTGTGTGTGTGTGTGGAGACACTTCACGTACAGAACATATTGTCTTTCTTGAAAGATTCAAATCGAGTCTAAAAATGGTCAGATATGATCAAAATGTCAACGCTCAAAAACTTGCGGGATGCTTATAATCGCCGATTTCAAATATACACGCCCATTTTTCTGGAGAAACGGCGCCTTTATGCAGCGTTATGCGTGTGCGTCTTTAAATAATGCGTAGCGTACAGTATAAGCTTTTATCTGCTCAATAACAGACATAAAGAAACATAACAAAATAACACTGGAGGAAGTAAGATTAAACTTAAAAACAATCATTAATATTACAACAAACAGAAACTACAAACCACGTTTAGCTTAGCTTAGCGCTAACAAACAGGTCTAGTGTGTAATGGCAGAAAAAGTCAAAACAGTCGAAGAAGAAGAACACGGGTAAGAAGTGAAAAATCCAAAGAACAGACACAATCAAAACGCTTGGTCTGCTAAACAGGGGATAATAATCCTTTGCTTCATCCTCTCAGAGTTGCATTGCGCATGCGGACTGGGGCAAAGAAATGAAGTCCTGACCACTAGAGTCGACTTTATGTGATCTATCATTCAAGTAAAACGATATCAAAGTGATATGAGTCACAAGTTAACTTTGTTAAATAAAGAAAAAAAACTCTACAGATTTTAAAACACAAAAATAAATATTTTATTATCAAATACATAACAATGCACCAAAAGGAAACAATAATAACACAAATGTACACTATTTCTAGTGCAAATTAAAATGAGATGTAAAGCGGTAGTAAAATAAAACTCCATGTACATCTCTTCGCCTCATCGCTGACTTCCTGTGTTGTAACAAAAAAAAAAGTAATTACGTAAATACTAGTTACCGAAAAAAGAGACGCCGTTAGTAACAGGATTTATTTATAACGCCGTTATTCCCATCACTGCTGTTAAACGATACTCTCTGCCTCAAAATCTCTCCACAATATTGATTTTTTTTCGTTAAAGTTTTTCACATCTATCTCGCAGCCGCATGGTTCTGTGTGTCGGACTGAGGTGTGTGTGTGTGTGTGTGTGTACGTCTACAGGACGTGACCCAACAACACTCTCCGAGTCACCAATCAATGCGATCGCATTAACGGCCACAGACAAGTCAAGCCGCGGTGATTCGTTTTAGCACGCGCAGAATCAATCACGAGAGAAAAGTAAGCGATTAAGAGTTTACAGTTAATGAGCGCTCGCTCGTTCATCTCGATGGCGGATGGATGGAAGTTTTCCCTCCAAAAATGAAACACGTTTTGTTACAAAAAAAAAACTCGGAAGAGAGTATTGTTTAGGGGAGGATCCAGTTTTGTGAAATGTGCTCTAGGCTCCGCCCCAAAATTGTATTGGTCGAAGGTGTGTTTGAACGGGCAATTGGTGTGCGTGTGCATGAATTATTATTATTATTATTAATAATATTAGTTGTAAAGTATTTTTTGTATATTTTAGTGCATTTGAATGATTAGTATCTGTAACTGTGAAAAAAAACATTTTTAAGTTTATTAAGTTGCATTTTTACCTCATAAATCTACTCTCAAAAACTCTTTTTTTTGCTTTTGTACAATTTATTTTTATTTGCCTCTGTAACTGCTAAACCAGACGAGTTCTTTATATTGTTGGAATAAATCAGAGACGAGCAAGACGTATGTAAAAAAAATTCAATAAAAAAGCGAAATTTTTCGCATTTTTACCTCAAAAATCTACTTCATCAAAACTACTCAGTCAAGGCTACTTTTGAAAAATCCAAACAAGAAAAAAACGAACAGATCTCGCTGTGGGGGCGGCGCTAATTTCACACTGAATCTCTCAGCAAAACACAAAAAGTGGACGGCCAATCACGTGACAGGTTGGTTTGATTTTTTCCCCCATGTTTTTCGGAATTCACACCGAAATTCCATTTGTGCTATCAAGGACACACACACACACACTCACTCACATATCACAAATATATGTAGAAAATATCTGCACTGAGCCCGAGCCAGGAACTCCATCTCCACAAGCAGGAACTGAAAGCGTCGAAGGTGTTTTAAATAAAATATACATCCCCATCTCCAAGATCCAGTTAAGTGAATTTATACGGCAGCTGGAAGGCCGTGGAGATTTGTGCCGTGCGTCTCTTTAAGACTAAACGCGTGGTCTCGCTCCGGACCCCATTATCAGATTCCCAGCTGATGTGTGTGTAGAGGTTCCACTCCAGCAGATAACTCGGGTTTACTGTCCGGCCGGAATGAATGTCCGATCAATATATGGGAGAATAATATGTCTAAGGACGGAGATGAGTACAGAATGGCATTTCATTACGGATCAATGCCAGAGTGCATTTCACCGCCGCGACGCTCCGCAGCTTCTCCGCGGCTTCAGGGAAGCGGAATGTGTGTATTCACTATGATCGTGACATGACAGCGCCACCATGTTGGCACTAGTGACCGAAATGTTGTAGGTTAGGATCGTGTCCTTGAGCAAGACTCTGGATCTACTCGTTCTGTAATTTGCCTTGGAGGGCGTTTGACAAATATCGTGTTCAGGAAAATATAAGCACCCCGTGAGAGCAAAGGCTCATGGGAAGAAAAAGAAAACCTTTATTTGTCTCAACAAAGAGACATTTACAATTTGGGAGCCTCACTGAGTACAGCGAAGGATTATGGGAGATCGCTGAAAAGATTATTTTTTATTATTTTTAAGTAAAACAACATTGAGGTGATACAAATTAGGTTTGTTAAATGAAGAAAAAAATTGTAATTTGAAGAGAAAATGTACGTAATTAGGCCAGAACAAAACATTTAATTTTTTTTTTTATATTCGCGTAAATTAACATAATTTGGCCAGAATTATTATTATTATTTAAAATAAATGTAACTTTTTTTTTTTTTATTTTGTGGGGTGTGCTTATATTTGTGTAAATTAACATTAAAAACAAAAACATTAAAATATTGTTTTTTTTTTTGTAGGGGGTGCTTATATGGGCATAAACGTAATTTTGCTCGAAATAAAAAAAAATGATAATTTTTTTATTTTGTGGGAGGTGCTTATTTTTTCAAATACGGTAGTTTATTGCTATTTCTAACTATTTGTTTATACACTCCTAAGTGCCAATCCGTCACTAATGCTTCTTCATCTCAGAAAAGTTATTCAGCCAAGAAAAGGTTTCACTGTGACAACTTACGGAACCTTTATTTAAAGAAAAAAAGAAGACACACAAGATGCAAATCTAACCGTATAAAGATGTTGTATTTCCATTTTTTTCCCCCTGATTGCCCCTCTTTGGAAATGTGGGGAAATGGCCGCTTATATTTACGTTCCTATTTGAAATAAGCGCATATAAACACCTCAACAAGTTTTTGAGTGTCCAAAAAAGAAAAAAGGTAAATTTTTTTACCTGGTCACTGTCGCATATGTGCTTGCTCACTGCTCATAGTCATAATCATTATCTCAACACCAAACGAACAAATTAATAAAATGCAACAATCTTTGTATTTTACATTTTCACACATGCTCTTTGAGACAGTTGTAACTGAAATGTACTGAACTTGAACTTGAACTATATTTGCGTCAATATGGGTATTTGGATTGTAAAGTAAGCAATTCAGATGTATCAAAGTGACATAAGGACATCCCAAAAAAAGATACAGAAAGACCTAGAGCTGAAAATAAGCCCTAGTGCGAGTCTTTCACTTCAACACGTCACAATCTCAGCAAAACTAACTTCCTGATGGCCAGTTTGACTCCAGTCTAGGAGAACGTCTCCATTACACAAACAAACACCATTTACTGTAATCACACACACACACACACACACACACACACACACCGGCTTTTTTTTGTTCTTTCTGTTCAGAAACTTCTCCGTCATGACTCGTGAATTCCTAGCAGGATTTGAAACCATGACACAACCACATTTTAAAGAACAGTTTCCTGAACCTGAAGAAACGCAGGTTGTCTCGAGGAACCGCCGCGTTGCAGATGTTCCGAGACTTTGCTGTGCATTTGCTCTGCTTCGCCCCTTCGGAGGGAAAAGCTGTGGTTTTCATCCTCCTTTCCTTCCTGCTGACTTTAATTATGTGCTCGGGCCTTCCTGCCACCTCAGACTCTTTCTTCTCCCCATCATCCTGCGGGCACAGGAACGGAAGGGTCCGGAGTTATGAAGCTTCCTCCTTTACCAGTCTTTCTCATCACCTCGGCCTGCTACCAGGAGAACCACAGATAAGAGTTTTCATTATCTGGCTCCTCTCCTGGGTCTCTATCAGACTCGATGGACTTTCTTCTTCTTATAGGAAGACCATCCAGAAGATGGTGGTGGCATCATTGCGCCCTTTGTTTTGCTTCCCGTCTGCCTTTGCTCTCACAAGCCCAGGTCAGGAGACGTCTCCACGCTCCATTGCTCGTCCTCCCTCCGTCTCATTGTCATCCTCCTCTCCCTTTTGCATTTTGAACGAGGCTGCGAAGGAGCGAGGATGATAACTGTGCGCGGAATGGACGACTCCCCTGCTTCTTCTCCTTTGAAATTCATTCTATTGTCTGGGCCACGACGTGATAAAGCCACAGCAAAGGCTGCCCGTCTTATCTCGCCTGCTCAGCGAAAGAGACTTTTCCTCCGTCGCCGCGCTTGTTGCGTGTTTGTCGCACGTGCCGCGCGACTCGGGAATAATGGCTGGAGACGACTGGAGCAAACTCCGGGATCAGGCCGGGCCAGACTTTGATGAAGGTGTGATGATGGGAGAATGGTTTGTGTGACGTTCCTAGTCCTCAAAAATCCTCAAAAGCCTCAGAATTTTCAAGAAAGTTTTGCGATGGAACAGACTGGTGGAGTTTTGGAAACTTTTTCAGCCAAAAACAAAGAGAGGGAAAAACAGCCCTGCAGGAATAATTCCATTTATCGTTTTTAAAACAGAATCACGGGAGAATCTATAGAAGCTAAATCTCGCATTGTTTTACTATTTACTAAGCGTATAAAACCGATTTTATGGTTTTAGGTCTAAATATGAAATGGATCTGTTTCCTGTACGTTTTAGAAATTGTAGTTGTCTATAGTATATATATATATATATATATATATATATATATATATATATATATATATATATATATATATAGAGAGAGAGAGAGAGAGAGAGAGAGAGAGAGAGAGAG
>MU204205.1:332380-348926 GCA_017309775.1 Paedocypris sp. Pulau Singkep
CTGTACTCTTTACTCCACTACATTTGTGATTGAGTATTTGTACTCTTTACTCCGCTACATTAGGGTTTGAGTATCTGTACTCTTTACTCCACTACACTTGTGATTGAGTATCTGTACTCTTTACTCCACTACATTTGTGACTGAGTATCTGTACCCCACTACATTTGAAAGAACAGTTATCGTTACTTGTTACATTGTAATTTTGCAAGACAAGTTTCTACCGCGGTTAATTTCTTGGGGGAAAGAGGTGATAGGTGTAAGGTGAAGGTACTGGACGCTATTTATCAGCTTAATAACGTGAATTAGAGGCGTGTGAACCTATATTAGTCATTTTATTACATCATGTATAATTTACTAAACTGAATTTTATTTTTTGCACACTTCAGTTTGACCGAGACTGACTTTTTTGTTCTTTTATACCACTTTTAAAACATTGAGGTGTTACATTTAGTTTCTGTATGAGAAAACAAAACCTCATGAATAGAGTTTGTTTTCACATTTCTTGGTGGGCTTTTTTGCCTAAATTCAGTGCGAGTGAAATACTCAAGTTCTTTTAAAATGGGATACTTTGCTACTTTGACTCAAGTCTTTTTGAAATTGGTGACTTGTTACTTGTAATGGAATGATTTTTACAATAAGTATCTGTACTTTTACTCAAGTATGGATGTCTGGTACTCTTCTGAAGATAATAAGGTATTATAATGTTTAATAGAACCAACCTTCTTCCTCTACTTCGGTGGACATCGGTGGTTTAATGGGACACGCTGCCCTCCGTTGGCGGCTCGAGGAAGTCTGAAGATTTATGGTGTCATGAACTGTCAATAAAAAACACAGCAAAATGTTTGTTTGCTTCTTAGCATTATAAAGTAGAGACAACTTTTGAAAAAGAAAACATTTCCCGTGTCATTGAGTCAGTTTTTCCTTTCTTCCCATGCTGACATCTGATCGGTGCACTGAACAATTGTACTGGATTTAATTATTTATGGCTTCATTAACCCGAACGGCCTTTTAATATTTGTGTGTGTGTGTGTTTGTGACGATAAGAGGAAAAACAGATAAACAGCTTCGGGAAAACAACAGAGATAAGAAACTTTGGCAGATACAGACACTTCAAATAAAAAGCTTCTTCAAACAGCCTGCGATTTCAGTCTCAGTCACGCCGTCCAATCAGATTCAACGAGACGATTCATAAAAGCACATGGTGGAAACAGCCCGGCGCATCACGACTGATAAACTCTGCTCATTAGTGAACTTCTTATCTACGTTTTACGTGTCAAAATACGTTTAAGTTTTCAAACGTTTTGCACGTCAAAACTTAGCGCAACTTCTTGTAATAGTTAAATATCTGGAATTTATTTTGTGTATTTGTGTTGCTCTTTGTTAAATATAGTTTATTCACAAGTTTATACTTGGGCCCTCGCCTTACCAAAGGTGAGCAATAATTATTATTCGTTATTATTCAAAAAACGTGACAATTATGAACACGTCAAGTCACATTATTTTATTTGACGAAAAATTCCGAAAAATGTGTAACTTTAAAAAAATAAAGGTTTTTTGACTGACCAAAAAACGATTACTCAACAGCGCCCCCTTGAAAATTAAAATACATTGAGCCTATGGGAGCTAAAAAGGCACTTTTTTCATCGCAGACTCACACTTATGACAATTCTGCGATTTTGAACACAAATCCAAAATACAAAAAAACACAAATCTTAAAACTGCGCTTATTCGCACACGCCACATCAGACACGATCAAAGTCTTTTAAAGAAATGTAGGCCCAGGAGTTGTAAATCCAAAAAGGAAGGAAATTTTTAAATCGCACTTATAGCGCCCTTGGCAAACAATTTTAAATGGAGAGCCAGAAATTAGTTTGTCACAGGCCGACCGAATTTGCTGAAAAATTCAAGCTGGCCATTCTGAGCATAAAAGCCAATGACTGCCATTCTGTATTTTCAACCGTGTTGCCATAGCAACCGCAAAAAAACACACCTCTCATTCCTAATGGCAGAAATTGCTTTGAATTGTGGAAGGACGGTGCGGGTTTATTGGAACTATTTTGTTCCAATAAAGAGGCACAAAATATGTATTGAGACGTATAGGTTCGATAAATTTATTTTTAATTTTATACAATTTTGGTTCTGAAACAAAAAATCCATTAATGGAGTTTCACTGTAGAAATCTTCTTTGCATTTGAACATTTAGACCACATTTCTGTCCAAAAAGTGACTTACAAACTCAATAAACTCCATGTTTTCCCAGAGAAGGAGGTTTTCAAACGGAGCTTTTTTGCATATAAAGCGTGTATACATGTAATGAACTAGCAAATAACTGAAATGAGACGTTTTATGTTGTGCAAGCCACGCCCACATTTCTCACGCTAAAATCTTGAGAAGGCTGAATAGTTTGACCTTTGACCTGCAGGTGAGCGCAGCATTAACCTGATGTCACATTCCTTCACTTTAGTACGGAGCGGTAAACTGTGTATTTGCTCATATATACTCGTCGGTGATGCTGGTGATCATGATTCGCCTCATTGGTTCAGTTTGCGCGGTGAAATGAAGAGCTGGCGCGGGTTCTTGGGTTCTGCATTTGTCTGGGAAGACGCCAACTCTCATATGACGTTATTACGCATCACGTCTGCGGGTTTGACAGTCGCATCCGAACGTTTGAAAAGAAAGTTTTAGCGGCACTGAATGTGACTTCTGATATGAAGAGTGAATGTGTCGTGCTGATGGAGTCCAGACGAGGATCTGAGAAAACGCTAGAACTTCAGGAGCTTCATCATCTACGATACTCCACCGATTCAACGCTTGTTTTCAAAATTCAGGTTCATTATAAGAGGAAAAAAAACACAAAAAACGTGGTTCGTTAAATGCAGAAACAATTCACTTCATTGTTTATATTATTACGTCTCACTCTCTCTTCACTCTCACTCTCCTGCTCTTCATTCTCTCTTCACTCTCTTACTCTCCTGTTCTTCACTCTCACTCACGTGTTCTTCCCGTCTTACTCTCTCACTCTTCTGTTCTTCACTCTCACTCTCCTGTTCTTCACGTCTCACTCTCTCTTCACTCTCACTCTCCTGTTCATCACTCACACTTTCTTGTTCCTCACTCTCACTCTTCTGTTCTTCACTTCTCACTCTCTCTTCACTCTCACTTTCCTGTTTTTCCCATCTCATTCTCTCTTCTCTCTCACTCACCTGTTCATCACTCTCTCTTCACTCTCACTCTCTTGTTCTTCACGTCTCCTCCTCTCCTCACTCTCACTCTCCAGTTCTTCACGTCTCACTCTTTCTCAAAAGAAAAACATTAACATTATTATCATTATTAACACTAAAATGACTGCAAACTCTTCTAGAATAGGTCCTATTTTTGGGGAAACGTGGCGCGCGACACCGTTTCACATTACAACACGCGGCCTGATCATTTGCGGGCGTGTCATTTCCGCGCAGACCAGCCGCTCTCGCTGTCACATTCCCACCGCTCCTCCTAATAAAGCGCCAAGGTCCATCAAAACGCGTCGCCTCCGATCCTCCAGCACTTCCAATTTGAGGCTCGCAATCTCCGAGCGCCGCGTTTAGGGTGTCGTACACCACGTCGCCTTAATCACAAGCCTTAAAATCACAGCACGTTACATTAGCTGAGCACATCTCCAATATTCCCCCGCACGACATATGCATTGAGAGAGCCTCCTGATTGGTGCAGAGATGGAAGCTGACAGCGGTAAATTGGTAATCAGCTTCCTGGATATTGAAAAATTTCTCATTTATCAGGTGGCGGCGGTGGAGATCTGTTTGTTAGCGGCGGCGCGGCGGGATATTGTATTATTGCGATAAGGTCTCTCGTCACGCGGCTCCGGCAATGAATATGAACGTATTGATTCCGCCCAACACACAAGACACGGGATCCACGCTGAATATAAACACGTTAACGCGCTTGACGTGTCCGGGCTCGGCGCGAATGAGGAGCGGAAGCTGCCGAGAGGAGAGATCACATCTTTTATGATGGGATGATGATATTAATCAATAAATTAACAATAAATAGCAATAAAATAATAATAAATTAACCCTTTGAGATTGTGTTTTTCAAGCTTTCATCCTCATCATCTTTTCTACCTGAGTCAAAAAATCGTCATAAAACATTTTTGGAATTAAACTTGAATGAATAATCTCTGGTTGTTATTGAACTAATCAATGACAAAAATGTCCCTTTATTCCGCATTGTATCACATGTGATACACTTTGTTCATTGTGAGTTCACAGGGACTTCAATTACATTTCTTTACAAAAAAACGTGATGAATTCACGAACACACTTGTAATACATGATTGTATCACCTGGTGGCAGCAATTAACTGCTTGATTGCTTTTCCCTGCAGTGACCACTAGGGGAGCCGTTCTTTTGATTTTTTCTTACATTTCTACTCAAATGTTCAAGTCTGATGGGCTGTTTGATTGTCACTTGGTAAATTTGTGCGATTGACATTTTAACCCACATTCTATCTCTGGAGATACGCCTAAAATAATCAAATTTATTTTTCGTTATATTTATTTTTTTAGAACTATCGTGTTGATCGTGTTGATAAAAAAAAAAACGTTTTAAGCTAAGGGACTCCGCATTAAAGGGTCACAACGTCCCCGTCCCAGCAAGAATCCCACTCGGACTGAACCAGTTACTCCAGAGCTTCTGTTGCTCTCGTCTGACTGTGGAATGGTGGGGGGGGGGTTAATTGTTCGCTGATCAATAATTCTATAATGACTTTGTGACAAATGGCAGGCGGAGCAGGAGCTGCAGCGGTTCAGGTGTCGGGGGCCGTGTAAAGGGGACTGTGTCCGAGCAGAAAGGGAAATATTTGCTTTTTAGCTGCAAGTGGCGTTGGTATTGCGACATGAGTTTGTGCCGAGAATAAACCAATTAAAAAAAAAATTTTAATAAAAATTAAAAGGACAGGAAGTACTTGGACGCAGAGGGCGTTCGCGACACCACAGTCACGGGTTCAATCCAATGTGTATTACAGTGTAATAAAGTGATGAGTGATAAAGCTGGGGATGGAGTAGTCGAGTGAGCAGAGGTGTAAAGAGAACCTGAAAAACATACTTGAGTAAAAGTACCTCACTGTAAAAATCACTCCATTGGAAGTAACAAGTTGCAAGCGAATCCATCTCTTTTTGTAAGTCCGTTTGGATGAAATGAGTGTAAAGTAAAGTCACCAATTTCAAGATGAGTTGAGTAAAAGCTGTACAGTCTCCAAATAAAAAAAAAAAATACTCCTCTTGAGGAGTGTAGGAGTGTTTTTTACTTGTACCGAATTTAGGCTAAAAAATAAATAATAAATGTGGAAAAACAAGAAACTCTTTATTAAAAAGGTTGTATTTCCTAAGATATAAATGAAATGTAACATCTCCATGTATCAAAATGTCAGAACAAAATTGATAAAAAATAAATAAATAAAAGTCAGTCTTGGTCAAACACAAAACTCAGTACAAGTACAAAGTATCCCTAAAAATACTCAAGTAAAGTTACAAAGTCCATTTATTCAAGTATTTATGAGGAAACTCTATTTTAATGAGGTTTCATTTCCTAATATATAAATGAAATGTAACATCTCCATGTATCAAAATGTCAGAACAAGTACAAAGTATCCCTAAAATACTCAAGTAAAGTGACAAAGTCCATTTACTCAAGTATTTTACACCCCTGCGAGTTACTAAACGTATGTGTCCTCGGGACAGGAGACAAGCAGGTTTCCGTCGGCGGCAAACACTACATCTGCCGTGAACCGATTTAACGTGTTAATGAGAAAAATTGGGCAAACAAAAGGCGCGGAATCTGTGGCGCTTCCACCCGGAGTCAAATCACCCGTCAGGCACCTCTGACACCGAATCCATCCCACCGCTGCCACCATTAACCTTCACGCAATTAGATTTATTTACTTCACTCCGCACTGACCTTTTTTCGCCGTTCCGCCGGACCGCGCGCGTGGACTGGATTCGCAAGTTCGTCTTTATGCGCTCAAGGTCACATCTGCATAACAAGCGCACAGGAAACACAACGTTCTTCAGCTCGTGATCTGCTGCTCTCATCACAGTCAACTTAGGTCTGAAGAATGTAGTCGTTAAATCTCCCGATACTCACGAAAGTCACGACTTTCTCGTAAAAGCGCTTTTGTTGTCTCGATCACCGCCACTATTGACATCTGGTAGAGCTGTAAACGTCTTACACACTTTCATTTGAAATGACTTAGAAAAATTTCCGTTGGGAGAGTCTTCAAGGAGCATGGAAAATACGTCCGTTATATCCAAAGTTTTGGGTTCTGAACATAGCGGTTTGTTTTGGGAAACTTTTATTTTGAAAAAAACCCCCGTCACTCGCGTAATGTTGTGCTGCCTGAAGGAGAAAGGAACAGAATATAAAAGGACACGAACGCACGGTAATCGTTGTTCAAGGAAAAGTTAATAAAAGTTTATTTTATCACACCCTCCGAAGTGGCACAAGGTTAGTAGATATAATTTGTGGTTTTGTGTATGTTCATTTTCACGTTTCTGTTATGTAAATGTTGTTTTTCTGTTTATTTTAGCTCTTACGGTGGTTCATTTTTGTTTTTAAATAAACGAACAAAACCCACTCTCTGCAATCTTGACCATCCATTTGGGGGTGTGCTACACTGGAATATATTATCCTTATTTTCAGTTCAGTATTCCGCAGCTTTCAGGGCTGTTTACATGAAGGATCAGTAAGTGTTGGCCTACGTCTACGTCACTGCAGGATTAAGAGACAGGCCGAGGTCATTCCGGCCGGAGCGGAAGGATGTGGAAGGAAGCCTTCAGAAGACAGAAGAGCGTCCGAAGAGAGATTTGTTGATCTGTGAGTAGTTTCTTGGTTTTAGTTTTGCCTCAAATCCCACCAGGATGGAGATGAGTTTGCTTGTTAGCATGTTAGCATACCCGAGGAGACCGGCACCAGAGAGTCAGGTTCTCCCTTAGTTCAAGTTGAAGTTTTTTATATATAGCGCTTTTTTAGTTCGAGACCAAGGCAATGTCGCTATGTAAATTGCGTCTTAAGGAAGAAAAATGTCCGTTATTTATCTGTGTTGAAAAATTAGAGAAAAAGTCGGTTAAAAAAAGAAAAATTGTTGAAATTGTAGCTCACTGGTCACAGCCATAATCTTAACTCCGATGAACAAAGGACGTATTTGCAAATGACTTTTTCTAATGTCCTAATTCCCCATAGCGGCTTTGAGTTGGTCCGAGACTGAGAAAAGCTACACAAATAAACTTGAACAAATCAAACTCGATGTGTTCATCAGAGAGATTGACGGATGATTAAAGAAGAGATACAAAAATGGACAGTTGATGTTTTTAGCGTGTTGAATTGTTAACGCCTAATTGTTTCGTGTCCTTGTTTTAACTGCATGTGTGTTTCATTCCAGATGAAGTTTTACTTCTGCCTCACACCTTCCTCTCCTCCTCTTCCTCCCCCTCTTCTCCTCGCACACATCTCTGATGTTTTCCTCTGTCACAGCGGCTCATGAATAAATTGGTTGTGGCTCGACTTGTGAAAAAGAGGTTGCAGATCAAGTCGCGATTCTTGTTTCATGCTGAAGACGACGCTAAACGTGCTGAATAATTTTCCACACGGATCAAGCGCAAGAGATTCAGAATCTGATCTAGTTGTGTGTCAAAACCTGTGCGTCTTTACACATAAGTCAACACACACACACACACACACACGCCACTGTAACACGCCCGATTACGTTTGATTTAGCGGATCGGTTTTGAGATAAGATCTGTGACGCAGACGTAGACGTGTGACGCTTTCTGAAATATCTCACTCCTCGCCGTCTCTTCGATATTCTCTGACCCCGCCCACTCACAGGCGCCGCCAATCTAAGTCATGATCACATTATCAGGTTATATTATATATCTATTTTACATCTGATCTTGGTATATTGGGCCGCTGGATTAGGGTTAGAGTTTAGGTTCAGGGTTAGGATTAAGGTTAGGGGTAAGGATTAGGAGTTAGAGTTTAGATTTAGGGTAAAGGTTTACGGTTAGGGTTAAAGTTAAGGTTAGAGTTGGGGTTAGGGTTAGGTATACAAATATACACTTTTATTGGCTCTATAAATTATATTTTATAGAGAAATATTTAGGCTTCTGTAAAGTCATAAGCACTTTCTTACATTCTTGCTGTTCCGTTTGACTGATAATATTTGAGAAGTGGTTATGTTTGCGTAAATTTGATAAGTAGTCCTTCCATCCAAGCGTTGCAAGTTCGAATACCATCTCTGGTGGGTTCCCATCTCCGGGTGAGTGTGTCACTACACTGGATAGTTAGGGTTAGGAGTTAGGATTAGGGGTTATGGTTAGGGGTTGGGGTTAGGATTTAAAGTTAGGGGTTAGGAGTTAGGGTTAAGATTAGTGGTTGGAGTTAGGATTAGAGGTTAGGAGTTTGGGGTTAGTGTTAAGAGTAGGGGTTAGGAGTTAGGATTAGGATTAGGGGTCAGGGTTAGGGTTGTCAATCAAAACTGCGGACCTTGAGAAAACCTCCCGTAAATAAAGACCTAGCGTGTGGAAGTAACAAAAGCAGCTGTCTGAGGCATTAGCATCAGCCCGGCGAAGCGGCAGCGAGAACAAGGCGAGCAGCGACACACACTCGTATATTTAGCACAAATGCAAATGCGTCGCCCCTCCCCCGCCTGCTGTCGTCCTCCTCTTCCTCAGCCACAGCGCGGATCAGAGTTTCATGTGAACTTTTAATTGGAGCGGCGGAAGCGTACTGGTTTTCTCCCGCAGTCGCTCTGAAACGCCGCTAATTACTACAGCCGCCGTAATCCACACACTTTCTCAGGATCATTCTGACCTTTTTTTTTTGGGGTACATTTGCAAATCACAGAGTCGACTCCTGATTCCGGCGACGGGTCTGATCTGCATATCCAGCGCGAGCGGAGAAGGTTATCTGGAGACGGGCCGTCCAGCACACTGCATCACTCTCTGAAGCCGACCGACGTGACATTAACGAGCAGCGCTTCTCGGAAACTCATCGCGGCCTCAGAGTTACCGAGACTTTCATGCTAGATTTCAGATAATGACGCAGCGAGGCTTCTGATTGGCACATCAAACTTCCCACGGCTCATTTGTGCTCCGATCAGCACAGAACTCTCATTAAACATGCGGCAGACTTTCATTGGCGCGCTGGGACGGAAGACGGCCTGGAAAAGTCTCGGGTTCTGCCAAGACGCTTCTGCCTCCAGCCTCTTTAACTCAGATGATGCTTCGCCTAGGCTGAAAATAATCCGTCTGAATGGATGATGTACTACGTTTGTTGTAGTGCTGGAGATTATGGGACTAATCATACGCACATAGTGACGCACAAAAGTGCACTGTTGCTGCTAGGTTATGATATGTGATCTAGGCCCCGCCTCAAACTATCATTGGTTGACGTGTGCCCCGCCCCAGCTTGAACCCATGATGTTTGTTCTTGCAGATAATTTAGCAGGAATGCCGACCCTACGTGTGCCACGCCCCACATAACCACTAACAGTGAGACACAATGTGTGTGTGTGTGTGTGTTTGACTATTAAAAATAGTCTGATGTTTTCCACATTTCAAAAGCATGCGTTCAGGAGAGTGTGCGAGTCTGTGTGTTCTTCCCAGTGATTGGTTTGCCCAGCACGTCCCTGTGACCCGGAAACAAAAAAGAGGCTGAGAAAACGGATGGATTGTTTGCAAACTACCTGACCGAGACAATGAAGCTAGTACAAAGTGATAATGAGGCAAATGACATTTTTTTTTTTTCCCGCTAATTCTCATAGCGACTTTGCGTTGGTCTCAAACTAAGAAGTTTAAGTGCTATATAAATAAACTTGAACTTACACCCTTGTGCAAATTAATTGCACCACCCTGTTATTTTGTCATAAAATCGATTAGTTACATTTTTTGACAATGAAAATGATTAAAATGTACATTTTTAGTAAGACGTATGTCCTCCCTTGTTCTTCAACACCTCCGCGATGCGTTTTGGCATCGAAACGATCAGATTTTGGCAATTGTTCATGATTGAGGGCTCCCTGTACCAGGGCTCAATTCAAGCACAAATTAGGCCTTTTAGACCATAAATTCTCAATCGGGTTTAAGTCTGGTGAATTCAACACAGTAATGTCTCAGTAATGGGAGTATGACATGATACTCCATTATTATTCAATCAGAGGTCTGACAAACAAGTAATTAGTGAATATTATTGGTCAAACAAGTCAACCCTATCATGGCAAACATTGTTCTAAACATTTTGCAAGCTTTAGAAAGATTTAAACTAGCAAACAGTCAAGATCGCAGGGTTAGTTTGCGCAATGGTGTACAAAAGTCCTTGATAATTTTCACCGTTTTGTTGAGCCAAATCCGTGGCATCTGTGAGATGGTGCTGATGAGAGGATTGTTAGATGTCTCAGGGTCATAAAGTTCTCGTCTAAAGGCCCCGAGAGTGTCTGCGGTCTGGCTAGCAACAGAGCGGAAGCATCTTTCAGGCGAACGGGAGAAGTACTTGGTTTTAACTCGATGACGTGACGTTGACACTGACCAGCAGGGACTAAAGTGGCACCTGGACCTGGAGATGCGAGATTCATCAGAATGTGAGCAGATGTTTAATGGTTTTCTGGCAGGGATGGAGCTCCTGATTAATGGAGGCTCCGCGGCGTTGTGTCCGTCTGCTTCAGATGGTCCCCTCCACTCAATGAAGCTCATGCTGGACAGTCTGTCCTGCTGATTTTGTCTGGGCTGAAGTAAACAAGATGGAGAAAAAGGTTGAGGAGACATCCATCTCTTGCCGCTGATCTGTGGCGGGGTTACGGGGCAGCAGACTGAGCAGAGACGGACAGACCTCCCCATCTACTCCATGGACCCAGAGTGGCTTCCAGGCCAGACGTCTGATGGAGAGAGAACACGTCCCATCATTATCTGCTCCACCAACTCAGCATTTCTGTGATGGTTTGAGAAGCTTTTCCACACTCAAAGCCATTATGTTTTCTGAGCTGGTGTTTCCATTTCTGGGGGACGGGGACTTGAAGACACAGAGCACGATACACACACACACACACACACACACACACACACACACTCTCACTTACACCAATGGACACATTTTCCAAACTCTTTTCTTTCCACTCACGTTTTTTAATGACAGGGGAAAGCGGAGATCCAGAGGAAACCCACGTAAACACAAGGAAAACATTCCACACAGAAAGACCTCAAACAGGTTCTTGCTGTGACAATCCAGTGACTAGTTCATGTTTGGGTAGAATGCGACTTATGGACAATAGTGTGACAATTTTCTAAATCAAATTCAAATTTTCATTGTCATATACACAGTAGACATGGTACAACATGTTCAAGTTTAAATTCAAGTTTATTTATATAGAGCTTTTTCTTAGTTCGAGACCAACGCAAAGTCGCTGTGGGAATTAGGGAAAAAGACATCTTGAAAAAAGAAAAATGTCTTTTGTTTTTAAAGAAATAAGACAAAAAGATACAATAAAAAGATAAGAGATAAAAATACACTAAAATAGATTATATAGATAGACATAAATATAAATAGATAAAGATAAAATGTGAATAAAAGCAGGGAAAAACTATGACTAAAAATAAAAATACAATAAAATGAGCAAAATACAAAAAAAAACAAAAAGTGACAAAAAAGTGACTCAAAGTCAAAGCATTATTAGTGTGCTATAATGTGTGTGTGTGTGTGTGTGTGTGTGTGTGTGTGTGTGTGTGTGTGTGTGTGCGCGCACTGTCCCGATGTTCTACATCCGTGTTGTCAACTCAAGCTAAAAATCTCACAAAAAAAAGTTCACAAAAACGAGTCCGAGGAGTTTGCAGACGTTCTCCATCTCTGCTGGACTCCAGGAACCTTCATTTGTCATCCTCCACACCACTCACCACGGCTAAAGTTCAAGAGCTATTAAATCAGCATTATGGCACAAGTTGGGCTGATGGGAAACTCATTTGAGAAGCACATTAAGTTGGAATGGTGTGCAAGTGTTCTGGTTATCTTCGGCTTCGCTCAGTAGGAAACTCATTAGCTCCTTGTGCCGGGCATGGAAATAAAAGCCTGGCACACTCTGTCTGGATTTCTGAGGAAATTAATTAGAGAGAACAGACACGGCTGCTGATGTGCCAGGCGCGCTTCATTATTTCCTGCTGCTGTTGTCGCTCGGCGTGTCGGAGGTATTGTGGTATCGATCCACCGGCTTTGCTGCTCACGCCTTAATAAATAAAAAAAAAATACTGTTTGCTGTTTGAGGGGAAGGTATTGAATTTCACTGTCTGGCTCGTATATTGGGCCATTTACACACTGTGCATGCACACACACACACACACTGAATGGGATATCTCGGATCACTTTGTTTATTTATTTATGGGTGTTAACGGTGAAGCCGCGCGACACTAGACAAATCGCGCGGCTGTTATCTCCTCAGTCAGTAATATTCCTTACTGGGAACTGCAACTTTATCTGTGAATGCGATGCATTATTCCCCAGTGTCGCCAAAACCAATCACAGGCCCCCGCGTCTCCACCAGTGTGTGCGCGCCTCAGGAGATAAGAGCAAACTCCTTCAGCGAAGGACACGCACAAACCTGAGGTCCTCATCAGGAATGCGTCCAATCGGGATGGAAACGTTTCAATCTGCCTGTGAAGAACAAAGCTAAAGTAGATAAATAGTAACCGAGGCAGTAATAATGGGACTCGTTCTTGATTGGCGGTTCATAGAAGCAACACTAACCAGCACTGATCATCGACGGCTTGAAACCTTGAGAAACACTCGACTCAAACATCTACACAACAGACAAACATGACATCAAAGACTCGACCAAAGGACTTGAGTCTTTGCTCAATGAGGGGAAGAGTTTGCAGAGTTGCCCATAATTCCTCCCGTAGAACCTTCCAGTTACAACAGGTCTCCTAGAACAGTGATTCTTAACCTTTGGGCCTTTGGATTCTCCACCCAAACATCACCTCTGTGACTGCATTGTGGCCGCAGAACCACAATGCAGCTCCCCACCACTAGGGGACACAGTGTGTTGTGTGTGGGGTATGCCTTCGAAATTACGGCGACAACTAGATCCCAAATATCCAAAACTCGTAGGAAAGCCATATAGTTAACAAAATAGGCTTTGTGTGCATTAAAGACTAAGATACTTGACTTAGAGAGCTTTCATGTCATTGTCGTGGAATTCTGTTTGGCAACTCCGCACCAGCAGCAAAGGAAACAATCAACAAAGTAACAAAATCATCATCAACATAAACAACAACCTAAATCATGATTTGGATTGGCTTAAATAACGTTTGTTATAATGAGCCGCGGACCACTTCGATCTGGAAAATTTGGGCCCTGAGGTCAAAAAGGTTAAGAACCCCTCTTCTAGAAGATGATTGGACAATTCCAAATTGGAATCCACGTTTTAGCCAGACAACAGCAGAACATAGTAGTGGTAGTAGTTTAATATCATTAATTGAAAATACAAAATTATAACAGCACATCCGATACGGTCTGAAAGAGCAGGACGTTAGAAAAGCATCTACTCGATGATATTGAGGATTATTTACATGATTGTAAACTCTGCCTAATAAGAGGAATGCCATAGTTTTTGCAGAAAAAACAACAGCATTGTGTAACAAATCCGTATCGCCAAATCAAGACTTGACCATCGTAAAGCAATTGTAGTTTTTCGCCCTTCCGCCAGCCTTCGGGAACTCTCCTTAAGCTCAAGTAACTGCTCCGAGAGCACCAGGAGCTCGGCCTCCTGCTCGCTGACACGAGGCTACAGGCTGTAAATCCCATCACGCCACAGTTCCAGGTCCACGCTCAAGAATGATGAAGCATTCCAGCTCATCAGGGACACGGCCGAGCCCTGACGGAAGCGCTCCCTGCCTCTGCTCGCGCTCTCCTCTCTTCAGGGAGAGTGTTGCAAGGCCAACAAGCCGGAACCCCGGGCGCTTGTTGAATAAAGGAGCTGACTGGCTGATTGATAGACCCTCGCCAGTCCGTGCCCCTCGCACGTTTCCTGGTTCACTGCCTTAAATAAGAATCCTTTGTCGTGCGGCCCGCTTTCAGCTCCCGTTAAATCTGGTACTTGATGGATGGCGCCAATTTTCTGCCAAAAACCCAGATGAACCGTCCTCTTCCTCCTCCCCGTCTTCAGGTGAATCCCCGGCGCTCCGGCGAACAGGACTCATCTAAAACCGTATCAATCACACCAAAGGCCACTCTGCCACAGTGCAATGTTTCAATTACACCTCCCTGCTCCCTCTTGACCGCCTCACCCGTCCCGTCACCCCTTCCACTTCCACTCTTTATCTGTTTTAATTCATTTCAGGGTTATTTATAAGCGAGTCTGTCGTCCCCCTGAGGGCCGTACCCACCCCAGAGCGGACAGATGCCGCCCAGCCCAAGTCGAGGCATCAGCTTTGTCAGTCTGGCTCGGTGGGAGACAGACAGGTTAACGTTAAGCAGGTGCAGGCGCAGGGTCTCCGAGGCGTCGGCTCGTTTGTTACCGGCGGGAACAGACGGAAGGTCGTGAGGCGTTCCGAGCAGAATCGCAACTTCAGACTGAGCGGGAACTTTTCTTTGTAGCAATGTTGACGGGAAGTTGCTGCGATTACTACAATCAACTTTGAGTAGGACGAAACAATTTGCAAGAATTAACAGAACTTATCTCTGTAAGTGTAAGCACACGCAAAAACCTGATCCTGAGAAAGGTTCGAATTCTTGAACGATTGCGACCAAAGTAATTAAGAATTGCTTTAATGGCAAGAAGACAAATGAATCCCGGCAAAACCAAAAGGACCAAACAATCACGCCACATCAGCACCTGACTTGGAAAGCCCAGCGTCATAAATATCAATCTATCAATTAAAGGCATTACGCAGTGCCATCTTAAATGTCATAAAGCGGTATAATTAATGCACAGTCCATCTTTTCCCGTCGCTCCTTCGGCTAATCAATGTCACATTCAATAAACTCACATTGGTGACATTTCCCAGGTTTCTGCTTGGGGAACCACAGCTCGTGTTTCTCTGGCGCTCCTGATCCGTTTCCCCCTCAGAAACAGAATTTAAGAGGCATCGCAGCTGGCGGACCAGAGCCGCGCCCGTAAAATCTGCCTTTGCTCAAGGTCAAGTGGCACCGGAGCCACGAGTCCGTGTCACGTTCCTGAGCTTCGGCAGATGCTCCTCAGCCGTGGAGACGCTGCCCATCGCCGGGCTTCTTCATTAGCACCGTCTTCAGTGTCTTCCTCACGGCTATTGACTTAAAATTCAGAAATGGCCAAGGTCAGATCGATCAACCTCCAGTTAAATCATCCGCACTGGAGAAAAGCACTTTCTCTTGCAGTGACCAGCGCAAACGTGCCAAATCTGAGACGCCCCCGGATCCGTTTAACCAGCATTTCCATAAGTTGGTTAAGGAAAGGAAAAGTACCGTGGGTTGTTTAAACCTACGTTCATAATTCTAGTACAATTTAATAATGTATTTAAATTTCATGGTGTCCCATAGTTGATGACGGCACACCAGACGATGAATATGAGACCAATTTGTTGATCTTATATGGTACTTTTTCATTTCATCTCCATTGTGTTGTTTTTCTATCAAGTGTTCCGTGAAGCTTCGAGCTGTTGTTTATGTATTATTTTGTGTTTTTGCACGATGTTCTTGTGTGCTGAAAGGCGCCCATAAATAAAATGTATTATTACTATTACTATCTTCAAAATTAAGGGTTATTTAAGCACGGAGCACACTCAGATTTACCAGAGATAAATAAGATTACCTAGGTGACAAACCAAGGCTTCGCAGTATGTGTGTGTGTGTGTGTGTGTGTGTGTGAGTGTGTTAAACTCCTATTTCAGGCGTTAACCTTAATGAATGTGTTGACCTCCAACAAAATGCCTTACTATTAATGCTAAAGTCACAAATCCTCTGGAAACAAACGATGAGATGCGGAAGAAAACGTATTTCCCAACAAACACAACTCGCTCTGAACCAGAGAACAATGCCTGTGCGGCTTCTCTACGCTTGTTTGGTCCTTCACCCGCTTTGAAGCTTCGCTGGCAGTTGGAGCGACGGGCTTCTGCGCTGATGTCTGATCAGTGGCTTCTCGCTGGACGGAGGTGAGACACACACCAGGGAATTGTGCCGTCGGGTTGATTCATCCTGGCACGCCAACAGAACAACTGCTGGGATCTTTTGCAGATGGGCTCGCAGGTGGGCATGAGGGAGGGCAGGGGGCCCGTGCCAGGTTTGTGTCGTCCTGTGCTCCTGAGTAGATGCTGCTTTTTTTCCACCAATTCTTCATGTTTTCCCCAAACACCAAAAAAACTTACAAACATACATGTGTCTCAGAAGCGGCGAGACAGAAGGAAGATAGAGAAATACAAAGCCGGAAGAGTAGAAAAAGGGGGTAGGGGTTTGGGTTGGGGGGGGGTAAAAAAAGGTGCATGTATTTGCTCAAAACATGTGTTTTTAGTAGAGTGTGTATATATATATACGCTTATACG
>MU204205.1:348981-360453 GCA_017309775.1 Paedocypris sp. Pulau Singkep
CAGTCGATCACATCTGGGCTGAGATCCACGGCTTGGCTTTCACTGTATGAGCTGGTGTCCCCGCGAGTCACAGAGTCTAAACACAGCGGCGGAACGAGACAATTTATCAGCGAGCAACACAAAAGCTTCTGGAACACAGATGCCGCCCTCCGTGTTAAGCTTCTGCTCAAACAACATCAGGAAGCGCCTTTAATCCCGATCACCCGCCAAAAACAAAGCACGGCGGATCAGCCGAGCCACCAGCGCCATTGATCCGCGAGGTATGGAATACAGGCAGCTAATCAATACCCGCGCGCGTCTTCAGCGGAGGCGCGAGAGCCGGTCGATTCAAACGGCAGCCCGAAGAAAGCGGTTAGTGACCTGGTTAGGCCACCGTTTTAAAACCATGCGCCCATCAAATCAATCTGGATGTTTCAGCCACACCAGCTGCCGACGGGTTCGCTCAAGAAGAACGATTTGGGCTTCAACAAAGGCCTGATTTGTTTCGAACCTGCCGAAGACGGTGAGATACTGTGGGCTCGATACAGGACGATGGAGGTAAATCACCCTAGGAACACGAGGCAGGAACGAACGTGTGGGAATGGAGGACGATCGTGTTGACAATATCAATCACTGGGATAATTACGAGGTGAAGTAAAGAGATGAAAGTCTTTCTGTCGCTCTTGGTCTCCAGGCGTCCCGCTCAGGCCATCTCGCTCTTTGCCCTTTCCTTGGCTGGGAATCGCTGCTCCACCTCTGCCCCAAACTCCACTAAATGATTTATTGATCCAGGGAGACCTCCATATAACCTGTAAATTACCTCAACACCATGTCATTATCTCCCACTGATGAGCGAAGACCTGCAGACAAGCCGGACGACTCTCGGAGGAGATCCAGGCTGATTCAAGCTGCTGGGAGACCATCACGGTTCCTGGGACTCGCCGCCAAACTGCGGCACTCACAAGTCTGTAGAATCTGAATCAGATTCTGCGTTTGCTGTGTGTGCCGTTAGAAACCTGGAACCATCAACTGCTCCAAAAGATCTTGGTGATTGAATTGAGACGTTCTGCCTCTCCGTTCCTCTTGAGTGATAGACACTTGGGGATGGATCTCTCTGGACCGCTGGAAGAGGTTATTGTGGTTCTGTGTTGGCCGTGACGTGGAGTCACTACAGGACCAATCAGAGTGAGATGATGTTCCTCAGCCTCCGGGACCACCAGCAGACAGAAGACTGATAGTTTTGGGTCTAATCTGGTTAGAATCCCAGAGAAGACTGACACCAGCTTTTCCCATTCACTCCCGTAGACACTTTTTCATTTCTAGGACAAAAGCAGCAGTGTCAATACAACACTAATACCGGGTAACACTAATACAAAGTAAAAGTACTTTACTGTATTCTAAAAGGTTGATACTTTTACTTCCACAGAAGTCTTTAACTCCTAGTGACTTCTACTCGATGAATGTGAAGAGTTTGAGAACTGATCACAAAGAACTATTTTTGCAGATATAAGCCTGATTTTTCTCCCATGAGCCTTTGCACACCAGACTAAAGCAGACTGAGCTCACTTTTGTGAGACATAAATATCAGTATTGTTTTTCTCTGTGTAGCAGACAGAGCGAATAGATGGTGTATGACTCTGGTGTTCCTCATTTTTAACCGTTTGGTTCGAAGCTTTTGCGTTCTTATGGACTCGTCGGCGCTAGCTGCTAGCCGTTAGCACATACAGATCTACCAGAAGCAATATGGTCTGTCTATTCAATTATTATTGATTGTATTCAGTTTACTTTTTCTTTTTCCAGTGTTATATTGTCCCATTGTGTCGTAACATAGACTGCTTCATTACTTCAGTATCCAATTATTTGTGATAACCGAGCTTCTAAAATTCGAAAAAAATATTAAATAATTCTCCTGCATGTATGATAAATCATTGTTGAATTAGCTGATTGAGATGATCTGTGGCTGGGAAAGTGTTTTTGATTAAAACAAGTGAATGGAAAGGCAAATAAAGACCAAAGATGAACAAAAAGATGAATGAAATTTACATTTTATTTGAAAAGACGCTGAACCTTCAAGGACATTCGGCTTCTTCTCAAGACTTCTCTGGCATTTGTGGTGAAACTCAAACGTGAAAGCTGGTTAAGCATCTTTTTTCTGACCATGAACGTACCATAAAGTCTTCGGTCTGTGTGCATGAACTGATGAGTGGAGCTGCTGAACTAAATAAACACATTTGCATTTATTAAATGGCACTTGTAATTAACAAACAAGGCACAAAAACTGTCGAAAAGGCACATGACAAAATCCCCACAAACTGAAGAAAGTTGAAGTCAAACCAAAAATGGGATGGAAACAATTAATGCAGGGGAAATGTACAATTATTGTTCGAGAGGTCAGAAGTTTAATGCTGCCATTTCACTTCAATTCAAGGCTAATTATGTTCGGTAAGAGAGAAATACTGACAGATTATCCTGTGCCCTGCCAGAGCTTCACAAGCAGCAGGAAAAGACAGAAAGGCAAACACTGCCCCCTGCTGGCCATCATGACAAACACGGCCCCCTGCTGGCCATCACGAGCAAATATGGCAATTATAATTGAGAAACGCTGCCCCCTGCTGGCCATCACGAGAAATACTGCCCCCTGCTGGCCATCACGAGCAAATATGGCAATTATGAGAAACACTGCCCCCTGCTGGCCATCTTGACAAACGCTCTCAAATTCATCCAACACTACACGAAAGAGACATCAAACACTACATGTTTCTCCTCACACTTATTCCTCAATTATTAAAAAAAATGTTCATAACTAGTAAATTGATCTCTTATCAGTAGAACAGTAAAGCAATATAAGATACTTAGTCATCACGTCTGCTGTGTATAAAAACATAAAAAGATTTCTTTTATTAAAACACACAATCAATGTGATTTGTGGACGTCTGAAATATCTGCATTATAAATGGCACGTGAAACCCAAGAACAAATTGCAAATGAAGGCCATGGGAACTGAAGAATCGCTCCGTCTAATAACGTACCTTACATTAGATTTGATGAACGGCGAGGACGGTTTACAGAAATTGTAGATTTCTAAATTATAGAAACTGTTTAACAGAAACAGGGCTGACGTCGCCATAAAAACGCTTGCTCAAGACCAGAATCACAAAGAACATTCCAGACAAAATTAAATAGTTAGCATAAAATTGCCTTCGCAGTGCGGTTGCGGCCGAAATTCACGTGCTAATCCAATCCGCGAGATCACAACACCTGCCAATCACTGTCTGTGGGAGGGGCTACAGTGTGAACGTGCAGTGATGTCACTTGGACACATAAAATAGAAAAATATATCGACGTAATCGGTCAGTTTTGGTGAGAAGGAACTTTAAATGCCCAACCAGTGTGTTTGGAGGACAACTTCAGAATTATGGATCAATTAGTAAAATTAGTAAAAACCTGTCAGTCAAACACCTCGTCACTGACGTCACCGCCCAATCAGCTGTTGTACACCCGCCCACTGATGCTGATTGGCAGGTTCATGAATCAAGTGTGCAAACCGTAAATTATTGTTCGCTTGTTTTTCTGCGTCAGAACAGAACACGGCTTTAAAAGCAAGAGCAGGCAGGACGCTGGTGTCTTCACCCTCGCAAGGCACGAGTGAACATCGGTTGGCAGCAGGTGACACTCGGACTTCCGTGACGAGCTGATGGAAGACGCGATCTACGCCTGGACCCACTCGAAGTAGGCGACCTCGTCCAGGTCCACGGGGTAGTCGGTCAGCAGGGTGGGCTCTTTGTTGTCGTAGCGCTCTCCTTTATAGCTCCTCCACTTCCCGGCGGGGAGATAGATGTCCCTCTCCTGCTTCCCCGGCTCCAGCACCGGCGCCACCATCAGGTCGTCTCCGATCAGGAACTGCGAGTCGATCCTGTAGGCGGTCTCGTCGCTGGTGGCGATCCACCACAGCGGGCGGATGATGGGGTCTCCGGTGTCCAGGACCTCGCCGGCCAGTTCGATGACTCTGGGAGCCACGAGCGTCTCGTGCAGGCGGGTGAAGCGCTGGGCGATGGCCACCACCTCCTCGTCGTACGCCCACGGCGGGATGGAGAACTGCATGGAGGGCATGAACGCCGTCAGCTCCAGCCAGCGGATGTACAGCTCGCGGTCCGGGAGCTTCCCGTCTCCGTCGGTGCGATTGGGAAAGGCGTTGCCTCCGATCACGTCGGGCAGGATGAACTGGTAGCCCAGGATGCCGATGGTGAGGACGGTGGGGATCAGAGACTTGAGGCCCAGCTCGTACCCCCACACCGAGTCCCGGTCGATGAGGCGGAAGAAGCAGGAGATGTTCTGGGAGCCGTAGCCGGACCGGAGCTCCGCGCGCTCGTTGAACGGGACGGCCATCTCGGTGTAGCGGCGGGTGAAGGTGCTGGGGTCAGGCAGGTGCGCGCGGGTGCGGAACTGCCAGGGCAGGTAGCTGGTCTCGCCCGCGTCCAACTTGAAGGAGGAGATGCCGTAGCGGGAGCGCAGGGAGCGCAGCTGAGCCGTGAACCAGTTCCGCGCCTCGGGGTTGGTGAAGTCCAGGATGCCTCCGATGCCGTTCCACCAGCGGACCAGGGCGGGGAGCTGACCCGTCGGCTCCATCACAAACAGCCCCTTCTGGACACACAGGCCGAAGTTGGCCGAGTCGTAGTTGACGAAGGGATGCGTCCACAGGGACACCTGGAAGCCGTCCGACCTGAGCTTCTGGAACATCACGGAAGCGTTGGGAAACTTCTTCTGGTCGAGCTCGAACTCGCCGTACTGTCGGGTGTAGCGGTCGTCCAGCTCCAGGTGGCTGCAGTTGAAGCCGTGCCGGCGGACGCTCTCGGCGTAGCTCAGGAGCTTGTCCTGGTCCACGTCCTTCTTGTGCAGGGAGCGCGTGGACCAGATGGGGTGCTGGAACAGGTCTTTGGCCGGAACCTTGTTGGGCTTGGGGAAGTAGCGGCGCACCATCAACTTGTGGATGGAGGTGACGTCCGGGCCCACGCAGACGCGGTAGCTGAGCTCGGGGTAGGCGGGGCGTCCCGCGGCGGGCTTGTAGGGACTGTCCCGGTACTGAGCCTGGAAGTACATGGTCTTCTCGGTGTCGTTCCAGCCCAGGTGGAAAGGAACCGAGTCGTTGATCTTGATGGCGGTGGCGTTGGACGAGAGCCAGTAGCGCTCCAGGATGCCCCCGAAGTCGTCGCGGTTGGCGTAGACGTCGCTGGTGACGAAAGGCTTGGGCGCCTGCTGGCCGGAAATGGCGACGGGCCAGTGCTGCACCGCTGTCTCCGCGCCGCCGTACCAGTGCGAGCCGTTGTAGAACATGGCGTGTTTCACCGGCCGCTCGGACTCCAGCTCCTCCCAGCGCACCCGGTAACACGTCACCTTCTCCTTCACCTTCACCGTCATGATGAAGAAGTTCACCGCGCCGGCATAGGAGCGCGAGCAGCGCAGAATCACCCCGTCCTTGGAGCAGGAGTCCAGATCCAGCGTTCCCGACCTGGAACGGCAACACACACACAGGTCAGGGTCTCGCTTGCGTCGGGAAGGTGCGCACACACCTGAAGGCCATTTTCAGGAGGACTCCTCCAGCCTGGTTACGGATGATGAAGCCGTCTTTGTTCAGGTCCAGCAGCTCCGTCTTCAGCAGGTCTGCTTTACGAAGAGAGGCGAAGTAGTTGCACCACACCACCACCGTCACGATCAGCAGCGCCGCGCCGAGGAGCCCGGCCACCACTAGATGGCGAGTGTCTCTGTCGGCTTTCTTGGAGGACGCTCCATCCGTCAGGCTCTTCCCTTCTCCGCCAGGAACCACTTGGTACATTATGGACTGTAGCTGATGCTCTCACAGACGTGAGGAACCAAAATTTTGCAAGAGATCGTCCAGCTAGACGCGTCTCTCAGTACAACATTCTCTTTTCCATCATCATCATCCCGAATGAGCCTGGAACACAGTGATCAGAACCCGTGAGGGACCCTCAGCAAACCAACGAGTAGGAGGCCAGTTCTTGTTTTTCGGTGTTTGACTATTTTACAGACAGACATTAGTAATTAAACGCTGTTCGTTTCTGTTTGACAGGTGGTTCTTTCAGCTCGTGTGAAGAACATTCTGATGGACTTTCCAACACACACACACCCACTCTCCTATCCACTCACTGACCAACTCACTCACACACACCCACCCACCCACTCTCATTTTCTCTCACTCTCTCTCAACCACCCACTCTCTCTCTCTCACCCACCCACTCACACACACACACACACACACACACACACACACACACACACCCACTCTCCTACCCACTCACTGACCCACCCACCAACTCACTCTCTCACTCACTCACTCACTCACTGACTCACCAGCCCACTCTCACTCTCATTTTCTCTCACTCACTCTCTCTCAACCACCCACTCACTCTCCTACCCACTCTCTCTCTCTTACCCAACCACTCACTCTCTCACCCACCCACTGACCCACCAACTCACTCTCTCATCCACCCACCCACCAACTCACTCTCTCACTCACTCTCCTACCCACTCACTCACTCTCTCTCTCTCTCTCTCACCCACTCTGTCACTCACCCAGACACCCACCAACTCACTCTCACTCTCCCACCCATTCTCTCTCTTTCACTCACTCTCTCTCTCAACCACCCACTCTCTCATTTTCTCTCACTCACCCTCTCATTTTCTCTCACTCACTCTCTTATTTTCTCTCACTTACTCACTCTCTCATTTTATGTCACTCGCTCTCCCTCTCTCTCTCTCTCACAACAAACACTGGCGCAATCAGAGCACGTGACGTTTATCAGCTGAGACGGAAACTAAAATAGCCGCAGCGGTCCGCGTTAGTAAACGGCGCTTGTTCGTTCAGCGCTTCACCGCGGGTCGCGGACGCGTCACACACCGATCACACACCGACTCCGCCGCAGAAACACACTCACCCTCGCCGAGCGACTCGCGATCTTCCTCCGACACCGCGAAGAGTTCAACAACAACACGACGAACTTCGTGCGATCTCTCTCTCGCGCGCGCGTGGGCGGGGCCTGCGCGCTCTGTGGCCGCGCGGGCCTCTGGGTAATGTTGTTTTTGCTGCAAAAGGACGCTAGATTCTCGAGAACTGCGGCACTGCTGCAAAGAGTTTTCACGTTTACACTGTCAATATACAACATTATTCTATTAATTTGGTTATATGTTTATTTATGTTATTGGTCAAAAGCTATCACATCCCGCGGACGATTTACATAAAATTAACCAATTGCGTATAGTTGCCTGTAGTTTCTTATATCCATTTTACCGAATCAACTTTACAACAAACAAAAAGAAACAACAATAAAATCACGCATGTGAAAAATCCGACAAAACACTGATCAATATGAATCTCAAGAATATAACTATTTTTATATTTGTCTATTCATTCTTTTTTGTCTTATATTTTCAGGAATTTTGTATCATATTGTATATAATTTGTAAAATATATAAAATTATATTTTGTAAGAAATGTGTCGCTTTGGATAAAAGCGTCTGCTAAATTACTGTGACGTAAAGTTAAAATGTAGTCACCAATTCGTTTATTATTTTTTTCTTATAAAACCTTTTTGAATTTTAGAAAAGAGGTACAGAATCTTTCATTCCATAATTTTACACAATAGGGGTCAAACATAATTTTACGCATTTTTACATTTGTACTCTCTTTAACATGTTCAACAGTACAACCCTCTTAAATTATATTGACCAACTCTTAACTTGTAATTTCTAATGTTTTGAAATAAACAATGCCCTTTAGTTATTCTTAATGAACAGTTGACTTGTTGATTCATAGTATCCTACTTGCTTCACTTTTCTTATTGCTTTTTTCTTAACAATTTAGCTAAGGAATCTTTACACGTTTTTCCTGCTTTCCCCCAGATTTTAGCACAAACGTCATATCCACAAAACATACTGAACACAAAATTTAACTTTTGTGTTCAATTTGTCTCGTGTTCTTCAGTATGAAAATAGATTTGGAGACTTTTTGTTTAATATGACAAGTGTGTGATTTCCAGGACAGTTTATCATAATATATATAAAATATAACATATCATAATATAACATATCATTGGTCACCCCTAAAAATGTGGCTTCATAAAAACTTTCAATATTTTACCTGAAAATATCATGAATTTAGTTTTGTGTTCATTCAAGGATCATTTGTTTTAGTCAAAACACTTTTTTTTTAATCAGTGCAAACTCCTTTTCCACAACTTTCAATAAACCATCAACATTTGTACCACAACAAAACAAATTAGTCTCGTCAGCAAATCTAATAACTTTATAAACAAGTTCATCCTCGTTATTTTGAAAAAAAAAAAAACACATAATTTCCGTCACTTAAGTAGAATTATAAATGCTACAGGTAAAAAAAACATTTCTGTGGAAGAGTCAGCTCAACCTTTTTACTCAAGTTAAAGTACTGGCAAAACTACCTGAAGTAAAAAAGTAAAAGTAATGCAAGGAAAAAATGCCATTATAGGCCTATGATGTTATATTAAAGAGTTGTATATAATTACATTGAAACATTTTTACTACTGAATAAACGCACGATTCTCTTGTGAGATGTTTCACCAACTATTTAAATCCTGCTGAATGCGTTTGTTATCTTGAACACACAAACACGTCACAATGTTTGAGTGATAAAGGTTTATTGATTAACACACACACACACACACACACACATACATCAAGCAGAGATGATTATATTAATGTGATTCGCACATTTACGTCAGTTTCGTCTAGCGATGTCACAAGTGATTGGAAAGTGATAAGCTGATGTCAAACATAGTTGTTGTTGTTGTTGTTGTTGTTGTTGTTGTTAGTGTCTCATCTCGGACATGAACTCTGGGTGGATGATGTAATGTCCGACCTTGAAGGGCTTCACCACGTGAAAGCAGCTGTGACCTTCACTGCAAACAGAACGCCAGAGGTCAGCTGACCACGCCAGAAGAGCAGGGCCTTGTAAAGTACTTGAGTAAAAAGACTTTGTTACTTTAGAATAGACTAGAATAGCCTTTATTGTCACTGTGCACATATACAGCGTTTGAGTATTTGTGGCTACTTTGTACTTGTGCCGAGTATTTACTCAAGTACTTTCCACCTCTGCGTATACTTTTTTTATATTATTGTTATTTTTGAAAGTATTTCTGGCTACTTTGTACTTGTGCTGAGTATCAAAGATGTTAGTCATTTTTAATTCTGTGCAGTCCCAATAAATCCATGCAATCAGCAAAGTACAAGTACTAATACAAGTACAAGTAATGTGTTTCAGCGTTCGTCGTGCTTTTATATTTTAGAATCAATTGTATTTTGCATATTGTGTATTTTCAAAATTGACATAAAGACCTAAAAAAAAGACCTAAAGTAACCAAGTGTATTTACTCAAGTACTTTCCACCTCTGTGTATACTTTTTATATTATTGTTGTTTTTTAAAGTATTTGTGGCTACTTTGTACTTGTGCTGTGTATCAAAGATGTTAGCAACTTTTAATTCCGCGCAGTCCCAAAAAAATCCACGCAATCAGCAAAGTACAAGTACTAATACAAGTACAAGTCATGTGTTTCAACGTCTAAAGAATTTTTACACTTTCTTTGCGCGTTCGTCGTGCTTTTATATTTTAGAATCAATTGTATTTTGCATATGGTATATTTACAAAATTGACATGAAGACCTAAAGTAACCGAGTGTATTTACTCAAGTACTTGACTGACCCGCGCTCAGAGGGTCTTCTGCGCTGGTGGAAGGCTTGTAGAGAGGACGGCATGATGCTCCAGTGATTCTTCCAGGCTGATCTGATGGAATCATCTCCATTGATCCTGAACACAGAGATAAACTCATCCAGAGACTGAGCCAGGTCAAAGGTCAAAGGACATAAAAGCGATAGCCTCAAAATAAGACCTAGTGAAGGTGACACGCACCCTGTCTGTGACGTCGTTGTGAATGAGTGAGGTCATGATGATGATGTCACAGTGAACGATTCTGTCTGACTCGACATGTCAAAAGTAGTCACACTCGCTACTTGAGTATAAATACTAGAGTTACAAAAAATACTTCTGTGGAAATGTCAGCTCGAACTTTTTACTCAAGTAAAAGTACTGGCACTTGTACTGGTCGAACTTGCCGAAGTAAAAAAGTTTTGCAAGGAAAAAATGCCATTTTAGGACTATGATTCTATATTAAAATGTTTTGTATAATTACATTGAAAATGTATAATTTTTTATTACAACATTACAAAACCATATATGGGTATATACTTTGAAATAATAATATAAAATAACTTTTTTATTTCGTTTTGTTATAACAGATTTTTATTTCCTAGATTTGACATCCATACTTTGAACATGTTTTTTATGCTTCAATGGTGTAAAATTAACTTCTGTAATAAAATCAAACTAAATCAGCTAGTCTTAGATTCTTTTCAAATAGAGTCGTATGAAATAATGTCATAAATAGGTTTGTTTTTAGATTTATGACAACAAGGAAATAAATTAACCGAAATAAGATTATAATGAGTTCATAACATTTAAGGAGTAGAAAGTACAGACAATTGCATTCAAAAAGTAAGAAGTAGAAGTAAAAAGTAGGCAGGGAAATAATTACTCAAGTAAAGTACTTAAGTGAAGTGTTGCTTGACTCCTCAGCATGTCTGTATTAGACGTAAATTAACTCTAATAGTAAGTCGACCCAGAAAATAATTCCCATCACATTACGAGCTGTAATCCAACATAATTTAACCCTGCAAACGCTAGCGCATAAGTAAGAAAGTTTGTATTTGTATTGTAAAAAAATTGAAAATATTTGGAATACAAATATTTGTGAATTTTAGTTTGAATCATTATTTTTTCGTGTTTGCTTAAGAAATAAACTGTAATTTGTGAATTAAAAAGACCTTGTTTAAGCAACTAAATCAAAGAGTCATTTGGTCAAAGAAAGCCAATCAAATAGGGAGGCGTCACCCTTGCGTGGCTGGGCGTGGCTTCAGGCGGAGGTCAGCAGGGGGCAGGCTGCACGTCCCGGGCCTGCGCGGGGCCCCTCCCACAGCAGCTCCTCCCACATCTCCACAAAAACAAGCCAGTCACGTGCGAGAACCGACCAATCCCGGGTGTGGTACCTGCAGCCGGCCCGTAGAGGCCTGTGATGGGCGGGAACATGGAGGCCTGAGGGGGCCGGCGAGGGCCAGGGGCCGCCGTCTGCACGGGCCGCGGAAGCAGGAAGTCCTTCAGGGATTTACACAGCGTTTACACCCAGTGAGCCCGGGTCAGATTTACAGCGGGTCGGTCATCTGACCCGCGACACCCGACTCCGCCCGACAAGTGAGCGCCATGATTAATTCTGCGGGGCGGATGAATAATTCACCTGCTTTCGGCCCCGCTGAGCTTCGCTTAGTTAGCCGAGAGCCGGATCATCTGCTCCCGTGTTTACTCGTCTGATTTTACCGCCCGTTCAGATTGGAAA
>MU204205.1:380833-383333 GCA_017309775.1 Paedocypris sp. Pulau Singkep
ATGTGTAATAACTCAACAGGTCTTTTGTGAACATTCAGAAGTCTCCGACCTTCGGAAGAGCAGAACGGCCTCGGCTTGGCAAGGACTATTTCCAATTCTTTCGAGACAGACGTGTGAGTGCAGATGTTCGCCTGATTCACGCTCAGGTTAATGCCGTCAGACAAATCCTTTGCAGATTTATTCCCAGTTTAATCGGGACTCTTAAAGCGCCCGCTCTCTGCTCTTCCATATAGACGCGGAATAATATTACATCCCGATGTGAAGCGTGGTCAACATTTCCCTGGTTTGGGACGTTAATTCGGTCTCTCTCTCTCTTTCTCTCTCTCAGTCTCTCTTTCTTTCTCTCTCTATCTCTCACACTCAATCTCTTGCTCTCTGTCTCTCCCTTTCTCTATCTTTATCTCTATCTCTCGTCCTCTCTCTTTCTCTCCTTTTTTCTATCTTTCTATCTCTCTCTCTCGTTCTCTCTCTTTCTCTTTGTCTCTCTCTCTTTTTCTCTCTCTCTCTCTCTCTCTCTCTCTCTCTCTCTGTCCTTCCTTTTCTCTATCTCTCTCTATCTCTCTATCTCTTGTTCTCTCTCTCTCTCTCTGTCTGTCTCTCTCTCATCTCTCTCAGTCTCTCTCTCACTCTCTCTCTCTATATTTTTTTCACTTTCGGTCTTTCTGTCTCTCTTTCTCTCTCTCTCTCTCTCTCTCTCTTTCTCTCTCTCTCTTTCTCTCTCTCTAACATCCCGATGTGAACATTTCCCTGGTTTGGGACGCACGGCCTGTTTTTCAGTGCGATGCCTCTATTATTCAAACTCACTCACTCATTTGCACGTTTGCACCAAAGTTATTTGTCTGAAAAAGCAGCAAGCGGGTGAAAAATCACTAAATGGGGATTCAAAAAAGATAATTTTGGTAATTCAAGGTCATCTTACGCGGGATATAGTGACATATGGTGTCCATCACTGTCATTTAGGGCATGGACAGAACAACACACTGATTATATAACAGTTTGCTCGGTGGCCTTCCATTAAAATTCTCGCGTTCATGTGCATTTCTAGTGACAATCCGTGTTCCGACACATGATGCGGGAGACGGGCGCGCGCACGCACGCACACGCACGCACGGCTCCGGTAAACACCGGTGAAATCCCGCGCTCGGTCCTCGGCGTCCGTCCCGATCCATCACAGTCCTTCGCCACAAAAATCGCCGCGGACTTCATTAACCTTGCCGGCGATCGATATCCATCACCCCACCCTTCCGGTCCCCGCATCATCAGCATCTCTCCCACCGACCGACCGACCGACGCACGGACGGACTCACCATTCCGCGCCGCTGCCCGTCCGACAATCCCGGTGCGGTGACAGTGCAGTCCGGATCAGAACATCCCGTCCGCCGCGAGCGTCTGGACCGGCTGCTCGGGGAAAAACAGGACGTGAAATGCGGGCTCGGTGCTGATTCACGGCGCGCTCACCATTGTGCTGCAGGATGCTGCCTGTACCATTGTGGATCCGACCAGGGCTGGGATGGGGAGGAGGAGGAGGAGGAGGAGGGAGGAGGAGGGGTTGCCGTAGCAACCGGAGGGAGGGGGGCGTGGTGACGTCAAAGCCCGCCGCGGTCTCACAGGAGCTCGGGCACGTGATGAACGATTTTTGTTGTGTAAATTGATTAATACTGTTATCCTGTTAGCAACAATTTTCATACACAAATGTTGATATTTTAAAATCCCCTCCTTTGCTTACTGTGTTCGAAAAATGACCTGCAATGTTTTTCAGACGCTCTAAGTATAATGAATAATCCGAAGGCAGTAAAATTGTTTAACCTGTTTATGTTATTTTGATATGAATCCCTTGTTTACCCCCCCCCTCTCTTTCTTATTTCCTCCATCTAATTAATTAAATCACCAAGATTCTGTGATAAGCCTATACAAAACTGTATTTGCATAATTATTATTGCTAATTTGTGTTCAGTAAAAAACAAACAAAAAAAAAAGCTCGATTCGACTAGCAGTGGTTTAGAATCTAAACGTTTGATGCCTCCGCGGCTGAAAGAAGAGGGTTTGTTTTGTCCGGGGATGGGCGTGGTCGATTACGTCATCCATTCAAACCGCCCCGCCCCCTCCCCCAACCACACATACACACATCGTACAACAAAAACAGATTGCGCAATGTTTCGGACGTACGCGTACCTGCCGAAGCTTTGCTTGGGGGGAAATATCGTCCTGCATCACCGGAATCATCCCACATCAACACAGCTACATGCTTGGCCTCATCGTGTTGTGCTATACATGCTACTCAATTCAGAGCTAGTCAATTATACACTTTTCGGACATTATCTGCTTCGTTTAGTGACCTTGAAAGACTGTAACGGACGCTGACACTCCAAGTGAAACTTGTGCGTAATTGATTAAAACCGATCACCGACACCGCCGCTGTGAGCCACTAGGGGGCGCGCCTGGCACTTTAACGTGGAGGAAGGAAGCCATCCATTCCCAAAGACTTCCTGAAGGGTCCCAC
>MU204205.1:385833-394525 GCA_017309775.1 Paedocypris sp. Pulau Singkep
AGTAATCGCGGTTATCGGAAGCTTCACGTCGGTATCGATCTCGACGACACTAACGTTCTCGCGATCTCGCGGGTGTTTCCATAGAGAATCCCAAAGTTTCCTGTGTGACGTCGCTCCACCAGCGCACGCCGGCCAATCAGCGGCGAGCGTGCTGGCGTCTGGACACGCCCTCCCTCCAGTGAACAGGAGCGCGCACGCACAGACGCCGGTGAGAGAGACCTGAGCTGCTCTCGGTCGGAACACCCAGACGAACCGAGCGGTGCACAGTGGATCTATCGGAACCGAAAGGCCCGTCAGAAGTTTTTTCCCCCGCGGCGAAAAGCAACTTTGATGGATTAGGCGTGTACGCGTGGAGTTTGCGGACTGAGCGCGCGCGCATCTAATGAGGTAAAAACCTGCCGTCGTCGGTCGGTCGGTCCCGGGCGGGTTCGTGTTTCAGCGTCGCTGGTGGAGGTGTGTGTGTGTGTGTGTGTGTGTGTGTGTGTGTGTGTGTGTGAGCAGTTTGTTTCGCAGGTGAGTGTGTGAGTGTGTGTGTGTGTCCCACGTCGTGTTTTTTAAACTTCGACGTCAGAAGTCGGAAAGTTTACAGGCGCGTCCGCGCGGCTCGGTTCCGGTTCTTCTCTTTTGACTTTAGGCGTCGGTTCGGACAATCTCGCGCGTTTCCATCCACGGAGCGTCAGAAGTGTCGTGATGTGGTCGCGGTGTGTTCGACGGGAGAGTGTCCACAGGTGTCGCTTGTTTGGTCACGTGTCTGTCGGTGTTTACGTCGGTTTCCCTCACGCGATGTTCTGCACTTAAAAGTCGTTTAAAAGTCTCCACACTTTAGTGACTTAATCAACACACTCACAGATATTCACACTCTGTGTTAATAAAAGAGTGTGTTATTGATTTGATGGTTCGTTTTTTTCAGACACTAATATTCATTACCGTTACCATAATATATACACCATTATATACCAATATAACACTTGTTACTTAATCAACACACTCGCTGATATTCACTGTACACACACTCACACACACTCTTTGTTGTTAATATAAGGGTGTGTTATTGATTTGATGGTTTGTTTTTTTTCCCAGACACTAATATAATATTCATTAGCGTTATCCTAATAGACACTAGGCATTATACATTAGTGTACATTACTAATGTATCACCGTTTTCAGGATGTTCAATGCAGGACACACATCTCAAATGCATTAATAGGCATAAATGTGTATGTTGAAGACGGGGAAATCCCCTTAATTACAACAGGATAGTGAAGTGATTATAGTGAAAACCAGTGTGCCGTTTTTCTACAGCGTCATGCGGCATAATAATGATAATAATAATGTGACGATTTGTCTGGCTTTTGCTGGTCTGACTGGGATGTTCAGGTTCAAGTTCAAGTTTATTTATATATCGCTTTTCTCAGTCCCGGACCAATGCAAAGCCGCTATGTGGAATTAGGAAAACGAGTCTTTAAAAGGACAAAATAAAAACCATCCAATGTTCATCTGTGTTTCGAATTAGGAAAAAAGTCGATAAAAAAGAAGAAAAAAACAAACCTTTAGAACAACTCCTTTCCCAACTTTGTGCAAACTTAATCGCCACTTAATTTTTGGGGTTTAACTCTCTGGGTTTCTACGGCTGCTTGGAATCCTTGAAAAGGCTTGAATTTCAATTATGTGTTTTCAAGGCCTTGAAAATTGAAGCGAAGTGCTTAAAAATGCTTGAAAATGTAATTCTACCTGTTTCACAACCAACAAATACACTACTACCCGACGTACGTAATGAATCTGTGCAGACTGCAGTTTCGGAAGGCAAAAATGTCATAAACCCGGACCCATTTAACATGTAAATGCCCCAATAACTTCCAAGCCACCAAAAATTCAGACCGATTTATTTTTTTTTAGTTTATGAGTAAGTATTCTAATAACTGCAATAGCATAACAGTTATTGTGGGTAAAAAAAAAACCACACTAATAATGAATACTGTGAAAATAATAAGAATCAGATGTTTATTCATCTTCTTTCCCTCTTATTACAATTAAGAAGAAATTGACCCAATTTTGACTCTTGAACAGTCAAGTGAGCAAATCGTTTTGAGTCATTTGTGCATTTCGTTCATTTGTTTTGCTAGTGACTGTACTTATTTACATAAACTAGTTTTGACCGTTATCTAGACAGACTCATCCAATTGCTATTACAAAGCACAAGTTGTGGTTTTTGCACAAGCACACGTCTCTAACCTAATTAACCTAGTTAACGTAACTAATTAATCGCACAAGTTAACACGTTAACTTTGACTGCCCTAATGTGTATATATAAACTATATTACTGTATATAAACTGTATGGTGCTGGAAAAGCTTGAACATGGACCGTGTTTTTTCAAGCACGTGGAAAGAGCTTGATTTTTTGACTTTTCAGAAACGGGGATTGTAGGAACCGTGAGCACTGACCTTCACGAGACCAGAGAGTCTGGTGAGGAGGATCTTGGCTTCTCAGAGTGCTGCACAGAAACGGATGACATGCAGACCGAGAGTCGGGCCTTCTTGCCCAACACAAGTGTGTGACCTCATAAATGCCCTTCTGGGAGGAAATTCCATGACACACTCCGAAAGCTCGTGGAGGCTCTTCACAGAAGAGTCGAAGAACGACGTCGCCTTCGCCACAATGCCATGACCGATTAGGATTGGCATGTCACTTGAGTTCAAAGTCGTGTTTGTGAGTGAAGACTTTGTTTTTATCATGTCGTGGGTGTTTGTAGCCATTGTGTATCTCTGGGATTCTACAAAGGAGAAGCAAGAAAACTCGATACATTTTCACAAGTAGCAGCCGAGTCTGTGGTGATGACGTCACGGACGACTCGCGGAAGTTCTCGTGAAAAGGTGTAGAGCGCTTGGCCAGAAGAAAGAGCCGCGCTGTTCTCCAGCCGAGGAATGTTCTTCACACTGAGGCCGTCTGATTCATCCAGCCTTAGAAACGGGGGCCAGTAGAAGTTCTTGTTTTCTTTTGTGTGGTGGTCTGAAGGTTTGTTTTATCCTCCGTCCTGTTCTGAGCTCAATGGATCTTTTGTCTCAGCGCCCCTGCTTCTTGTTTTTAAGCACATCTGGGTTGTTTGAATCTTGGCTTCTGACTTCTGTGTTTTTTTTTTTTTTTTTTTTTTGGCTAGAGAAATTCAGGCTTGACGATATATGAAAGTATTTCAGCTTTTGAATTATCAAAAGCAGTGTTTACAAAGTTTAAAAACTTTGAAAAACAGTGACTATGTATCAATTTTGTACAGTCGACTCCTGTTAATTGGGACACATCAGGACACTCCTAATAAAGTGGCTGTGTCCTTGGACTCCGCCCTAACCACACCTGAAATGGACTCCACCCTCACTGCTTTTCTTGAGCAGGACCCTGTCCGCACTCCTCCTTAACTGGACTCCGCCTCCACTGATTTTCTTCAAGTAGACTCCGCCCTAAACACACCTGAAATGGACTCCGCCCTCACTGCTTTTCTTGAGCAGGACCTTGTCCGCACTCCTCCTTAACTAGACTCCGCCCTCACTTTTTCTCTTGATCTGGACTCCGCCCTCACTACTTCTCCAGAAAAAGACTCCTCCCTCACTTCTGTCACTCTAATATCTGCTCTGCGTTATCTTCTGGTCCTTTTCCACTGAGGAAATTCTCAGCAGAACAGACGTGTGCAGATCCAGCCTTTAAACTCCTCAAAGTTTCTCAGCTTCTCACTTAAAGGCTCAGCCGGTAAGTTATGGTGTCTTCAACAAGGGCCTTGTGGTTGACCAGGAGAAGCAGGCCGCTAGTTTTATCCTTGGACAAGAATAATCCGAGAACTGCTTCCTCAGAGAAACGTGTGGTTTGAGACCGAACCCTTCCCCACCTTGGGATAATTCATCTTAGACTCTCGCAACACCAGAACTTGCTTTCAAGCAGTCCAGGAGTGTGAAACTCTTCTCCTTAAACGAGTGTGTTAGTTCTATATTGGGCTGGTGGGCCACTCCAGGGGTCACCTGACTCATCCCAGCATGGCCGTCTGCTTCAGGTCGTGCAGATCTTTGGCCTCAACACGTGCTGGTCATATGACCCAAAGAAATGAGCCGCTTTACTCCAGACGTCTGCTTTTCTTTTCTTTTTTCTGTACTTAAACGGCTTAATTGCTTACGAGATGGAGAAATATCAGTGGTGTTTCTCGCTCTCGCTTTGTTCTGGTGAGTTTCCAGTTGGAGTGTGACTGACTGGTTCTGATTGTTGATTGGTTCAGTTATTTTTGGTTATTCGTAGAGGGATCTGATTGGTTCTCTGATTGATCTGATTGGAGAAGATCACTTTGAAGAAGAAACCTTGGACTTGGGATGTATGAGCTTGCAGCAAGTATAAAGAACTGGGTTAAAGTGGCCGAGATGATGAGTCACTTTGAGTTTAACCTGGTTGGATCTGGTCCGTCTAGTTCTCCTTAAACGTGTCTTCAGACCTTCACACAAAAGCCTCGTACGAGACGGGCCTTCTAAATGTGAATATTGTCACATTTTAAGAATATTGTCACATTGTCACTTTCTCTCTTTATTCTTTCTTTTCTGTTGTCTTTTTTTATCTTCTATTCCCATTTTCTTTCCTCTCTCTCTTTCTTTCCTTCCTGTTCTTTTTATTTTCTCACTCCCTCCATTTTTTTTCTTGCTGTTTCTCTTTATTTTCTCTCTCTCTTTCTTTCATTCCTGTTTTTTATTTTCTTTCTCCTTTTCTTTTTCCTTCCTGTTCTCTATTCTCTCTCTTCATTCCTGTTTTCTTTACTTTTCTCTCTCTTTTCTTTTTTCCTCATTCCCTCCACACCCCCCCTTTCTAGCTCTTTCTCTTTATTTCCTCTTTGTGTTTCATTCCCGTTTTCTTTTCTCTCTCTTTCTTTCTTTCCTTCCTGTTCTATGTCTTTTCTCTGTCCTCTGCCCCTCTCTTGCTCTCTCTCTTTATTTTCTCGTTTCTTTCACCCGCCCCCTCTATCTCTCTCTCCGTCTCTGAATGCTTTAAACAGTAGAGCTTCAGATGATCGTTATGTAAAGTGAATCTCGGTTGGAAACTCTCAGATTGCTTGCGGACTCTGATTCCCCGAATCTGCCAAATTCTGCAGTGAAATGGGAAATGCAGAAGTTGTGACTCCCGTCTCAGGCATTTGTGGGAAAAACCGTGCTATCATCTGGAATATGACTTGCAACACACTCCCTGATTCTCTCTCTCTCTCTCTCTGTCACCATCTTTCTCTCTGTATTTCTTGTCTTTCTCTCATCATCTTTACCTGTCTGTCTGTCTCTTCGTGATTTCTCAGGGTCTCCCCTCCCCCGCTCTCTCTGCCTCTTGAGCAATAGGAAGATTTCCTTTGGTTTGCTTGTGTTCTTTCTTAAGTGTTTTTTTTGACATGTAAATACCTTTACAAATGGAGTGAAAGATACTGTGTGTGTCAAAACAGGCTTTTCTTCTTCATCCGAGAGAGAGAGAGAGAGAGAGAGAGAGAGAGAGAGAGATTTCATGCGTCACGTCTCACTTCTGCTTGTTGTAGTTGTTGAAGTCACCAGCCCTTTGTAAATTGCTAAGCTCCGCCCTAAATTCTGACTGGCCGAGATGCAGATCAAACCGAAAGATCCCGCCTCGTTTGTGATGTTGATGGTGGAATCGTGTGGTCTTGCACAGAGTTAACGCTTGTGTACAATCAGTGTAGAATGATGTAGAACTGTAGTTGCTGTAAAGAACAGAACCTTTTTAGATAAGGACTGTTTTTGCTGTGCATTTAGAACAAAATTTAATTTTTCAACATTTTTCAATTAATCTACCAATTATTGTTTTTTTTTTTTTCAAAATTATTATTTTATAAAAAAAAAATGCTATAAGGACACTATCCTTTATTTTAAAAGCAATATGAAACGTAGGGGCACAAACACGCACCCAAACTGATAGCCCCGCCCCCTGTAAAGTGCATTTAAATTCAGCCAACAACGGAGTGACTTAAATAATAACATGGTGTGTTTTAATTTCACTTACAAAAATAAATTTAGGCCAAATTGATGACTTAAACAATACACAACATAACTTGGAAGGCCTTTTTTGTCCTTGGTTCAAAATCAGTGCAAAATGAATTCTGTAAGATTGTAATTATTGACTTATATAATATTATGTGCACAAATGAAAATGTCCATCCTAAAAAAAAATTGAATCACACACAATTTTCAAGCAAAAAACGTATTGTCTACACGCTCAGCGATGAATCTTGTTTTTTTTTTTTTTTTTTTGTATTTTTTTACTTTTATTTTTGTTATTTTTCAAACTGGATTTTAAAAGTTTGAAAACGCAACTTTGTGTACAAGCTAATAATAAGAGGATACACAACATTTCCAAACTTGACTTTATTTATTAAACCACTTTTGTCGGAATAAGAATGTGAACATAAAAAATAATTATTCGTGCATTGACTAGAATATTCATTCGGTTGCCAAACCGAAAGAAAAAAAATGCAACTGTGATTAATGGCGTTAAATATAATTGACGCAATTAAGCACTTAAAATTAATCTCGTGAGTTAACGCGTTAACTTTGACAGCACTAGTATTTACGTAATTTGATGACGTTGACGCGTCGTTGCAGCTCTAATCTGAACCCGTGACCTTCGTGTCGCAAACGTTGCTGATTTGCCCCACATTCTCTGTCTGGTCCGGGGGGGGTGGAGCCTGTCGGTGGGAACGGCGCATTCCTCACAGAGGCCGTCTGGGAACAACAAAGGCGCGGGAAAGTATCTGCATAGGGTGGCACTAGCTGCTAATGAGGCTAGCGGGAGGGGCCCGGGACCCTCGCATCCCTCTTTCACACACTCCCTCGTCCCCCCGCGCGCATTCCTGCATATTTGTGTTTGTCGGAGACCCGGAGCTTTTAAATAATCTCCCAGAGTCGTCACGAGGAGCGTCTTACACCCAGTTTGATCGCACGTCCCGTATTTCTCATTTTGCTCTGTCGTTTTTTTTCTCTTTTCTTTTCCCTTTCATTCTCATTCTGATGCGTTTTAGACACTTTTCTCCAACTGTGATTATTATTTTTTTTTCCATTTCTCCCTCACATCCCTTTTCTTTCTTTTTAACAGAGAGGCCTAAAAGACACAAACTCTCTTTCTCCCCCTTTTTTGGCTCTATTACGCTCTTCTATCTCTCTCCGTCTGTCCATCATCCATCCATGCATTCTCCCTCTTCCTTTACTCATCTCTCTCTTTTCAAAAAGACGGTCTCTCTTTCTTTTTATTTCTTTATTTCTTTCTTTTTCTTTTTTTTTCATTCTCTCACTCTCTCATATTCACTCTCCCTGTCTCATGCACACTCTCTCTCCCTCTGTCTTTCTCACTCTCTGTCTCTCTCTGTTACCCTCACTCTCTCACTGTCTCTCTCTTTCATCTATGTCTCTTTTTCTCTCTCTCTCACCCCCTCTGTCTCTCTCTCTCTCTCTCTCTCTCTCTCTCTCTGTATTACTCTCACTGTCTCTCTTTTTCATCTATGTCTCTTTCTCTCTCTCTCACCCCCTCTGTCTCTCACTGTCACTTTCTCATGTTCTCTCTCTCTGTGTCTCTTCTCTCTCTGTCTCTTGCGCTCTGTCTATCTTTCACTCTGTCTCTCTTTCACTGTCTCTCTCTCTCTTTCTCACTGTTTGTCTCTCTTTCATCCATTTCTCTTTCTTTCTCTCTCTACCCCCCCCATCTTTTATCTTTCGGTTGCATTCGTCTCTGTTTGTCTATTCATCCATCCAAGCACTCTCCCTCTTCATGTACCCATCTCTCTTTCTATATATATCCTCTGTATATCAGCATATGCAAATGTGCGTGTATAAACAGGCGCGCGCGTGTGTGTGTATTTTCATGAGTGATTTGCATGGTGACGCTGAAGTGATGGGCTGACTCTACACTTCCATTGAGAGTGTGTAAGTCGCCCCGCGTGGCGTAATCCCGCAAATCCCCGGCTTCCTCCGCCTCTCCGGCCTCACGGCATGCTGGGACGTCCAGGCTTTACGGCTCTTTGTCTCTGCCGCCGTGACGGCCAATCGGGAGGGTTTGAGGACACAATGACCGACGGTTTGACCGGGACCAGTGTAATTGACCACACACACACACACACACACACACACACACACACACAGGCCCGTGTGGTAGGCCTGCACGATATTGAAAAAAATATGCGAAATTGCTGTTGAATATTGCGATGACGATATTGCGTGCGATATAACATATTCCCATATATAAAAAACGATCTAAAAAGTAAAACTACTGATGACTAAAATGATACTACAATAAACAGGCGACATGTTTTTAATCAAATTGAGCTTAAGTTGGGCTACAACTTAAGCTACTTTGTAGTAGGAGGCAAACATTAAGACTAAAAAGCTCAGATATAGTGATTTATGATTATCACCAATAGACTTGCAAAGATAAAATGCACCGCTCTCAAACATTACATTTTATTCGCATACAGTATAAACATACAATCCACATGATCAATATGAGCATCTTTTAAACTAGATGTGTTCTTGCCTTTCTTGCTTTTAAACACTAATGAAAAATGCAAAATATTAAACAAAGTGTTCAGGCCTTATAATCGTACCATCACCAATCGACTGTCTTAAAATGAGCATCTTTTAAACGAAACATGCTCTTGCCTTGCTTTTTTTTTTTTTTTTTTTTTTTTT
>MU204205.1:420033-430981 GCA_017309775.1 Paedocypris sp. Pulau Singkep
CTCTCTCTCTCTCTCTCTCTCTCTCACTCCTGCTTCATCTCTGCCACTCCTGCTCACTCACTCACTATCTCTCACTCCTGCTCACTCTCTCACTCCTGCTCACTCACTATCTCTCACTCCTGCTCTCTCTCTCTCTCACTCCTGCTCCATCTCTCTCACTCCTACTCACTCTTGCTCAATTTGTTTCACTCCTGCTCAATTTGTCTCACTCCTGTTCACTCACTATCTCTCACTCCTGCTCCCACTAACTAGCTCTCACTCCTGCTCTCTCTCTCTCTCTCTCTCTCTCACTCCTGCTTCATCTCTGCCACTCCTGCTCACTCACTCACTATCTATCACTCCTGCTCTCTGTCTCTCTCTCACTCCTACTCACTCTTGCTCAATTTGTTTCACTCCTGCTCAATTTGTCTCACTCCTGCTCACTCACTATATCTCACTCCTGCTCCCACTAACTAGCTCTCACTCCTGCTAACTCTATCTCACTCCTTCTCGCTCTCTCTTGCTCACTCTCACTCTTGCTCACTCACTATCTCACTCCTGCTCGCTCTCTCTCTCTCTCTCTGCTCTCTCTCCATCTATTAATTGGTCTCTCTCACTCCTGCTCCATCACTGCATCTCTCTCTCTCTCTCCCTCGGCGGATGTGTTCTGCTCATCACTCTCTTCTCTCGGCTCAGTCACTTTGATGGCGTTCAGGACGAGCTGCTGCTCCAGAGACAGGAGGAGATCCATCGCCTGCAGGCGCGGCTGTCCCGAGCTTTCCCCACTGAAGACCCCCGCACCTCCATGCTGGACGTGTCCGAGCCCCTTCTGAGCAGCCAGCTGGACGCCGGGACGTACGCACGCAAAGCTAAAGTACGCACGCTAAACCGTCTTCGGAAAGCTCAGGACGCGAGTGGAGGCGGAGCTAAAACACTGTGGTTGTACCAGATTTCGACGTCATGTTCGTACTAAACTTTAATCGGCTTGAGATGTGCTCAGACACGAATTGGTGACACAAACCATTTCCTTTGTGTTATCATTATCAATGTCCATAAAAATTAACGCATTAACTCCAATTAACGCAAGGTGGGGTTGGGGTGTAATTTTTTAGATTTTATTTAATTTAGTATTTAATATATAGTATTTATTTGTATTTAAACATGCATTTAAAATGTAAAAAAAAAAAAAAAAACGGATACATCAAAATAAGAGTGTGATTTAACATTTGAACTCACTGGAACCAATGAAGACAGCCGTGTTAAGGTATTTGTAGTTTCATGTTATATATTAAAAAAGAAACTGTTTTTAAAATGTCCGACACATTTTTTTAAAATTAGAATTATATATCCTCGTTTATGCTTTGAACAAAGAGAGTTCTACTACTGATGTCTACAGCTTTCTGTAGAACTTATAAACGTAGTCACCGCTAAAAAGTGATGTTTTTTTTAACTTTACATTTAGAGAAAACTTTCCCTAAATGTTTCATTTTGATTTAGGATTTGAAAGTAAATGTTGCCACAACTGCGTGACGCTGGGAAAACTAGAACATGGACGTTGAAAGTGCTTGAATTTGATCTTCCAGAAAGTGTAGGAACCCTGCTAATTAATAATGATTATATCAATTATTACCGTATTTTTCGCCATATAAGACGCACCCAATTTTAAAGGAGGAAAATCTAGAAAAAAAAAAGATTCTGAACCAAATACTGTAGTAAAATATTTGATATCAACTGTATAAAAGTTAACAGCAGTTTAAGAACATTTGTATGCCAAACAAGTACCATGAACAGTCAGTAAACAGTGAAAGGTGCGCGCTATAGCGGTATTAACCTGAATAGCGGTATTGAGATGTGCCACGATATGGATTTTGCATTATTGTGGATACCGTGATAATTCTTGAATTTGATTGTTATATAAGTATATAAACACCTTAATACAGTATTACACATTAGTTTCGTTACAAGTTGTAACTTACAACTACCAATGACGGCACAGACATTACTAATCGAACACAGTCTGTACTTCACGCGCATACGCCTGCCGCTCCGTTTACTAGTGTGCTGTGTCTTTAAGAGAAGAGCGGCTGCTTTAGTTTTAAAGACGCGCGCGAGAAAAGCTTCTTTTATTTTGATCAAAGTTCGTTTTCGTTTGTAAATCATGGTTTCATTGTTTCACAAGATTCTGCGCGAGAAAGAAAGCGAGACAACGTGTGTATACCGCGGTATTGCTTACTAGGATGGCGGTGACCGCGCTGCGCGGATCTCTGCATTCGCCGTATAACACGCACCAACTTTTCACCCTCAGCTTTGGGGAAGAAAAAGTGCGTCTTGTACGGCGAAAAACACGGTAATTATAACGAGCAGATGACCTCGTGAGCGGCAGACTCTAGTTCCGGCGAAAGAGTGGACAGGAAGTTGCACGTGAGCTCTCTGAGTGTCTTCTGTGTTGTGATGCAGAACTTCCTCGGCCCGGAGTTTGTGAAGAGCAGCGCCGAGCCCAGCGTGGCCCTCAACGTGCCCTCGTCCATCATGGTGAGAGCGTCCCGGGCCAGCGGACCCTCGCCCATCAACCGCGCGCGCATGTGTGTGTTCCGCAGGGCAAGTGGGGGAAGGGGGAGGAGCGTCGGGTGGGCGTGGTCCTGCTGAGCGGCCAGAAGCTGCAGATGTGCTGCGACCTCAAGGCGGTCTGTAAGGACCTGCTGGACATGGTGGTGGCTCACGTCGGCCTGGTGGAGCATCATCTCTTCAGCCTGGCCAGTCTGAGAGGTGACCACGCGGATGTGTCTGAAAGTGCTTGGATTTCACACTAAGTGCTTGAAAATGTGGAAACGAGTCGTCTTGTGAGCAGTGTCTCTTCTCGGTCTTCTTAACCCTATAATGCGTCCCGTGACACCAGTGTCACGCTATGTTTAATGATTTTTTAATAGATTTTCAAAAAAAATATTTTTCTAAATTTTTTCCCCAACTTTGACTTTTAGATGTAATTTCATGCTGGAACACCAGGTGGCGCCAATTTACTGCTTAATTAGGCTTCCAGAGCGGTTTGTATTGTCCAATGTCCAAAAATTTGGGATCAATACCATTTTTTCCCAGATATCAAAAATCTTATCTACCGGGGGCGGGGCAATATTTTTACCCGAAATTTTTTTTTTTCCATAGAAAGTTGTGTCTGGTGGTATTCTTGAATATGCCCGGAAACATGTCAATGTTTTGATTTTTGTTTTCATTCTATTAATTTTTATTGCATTATTTTAAAACATTTTTTCATATTTAAACATTTTTAAAATTTTTTTTTTTTCATTTTTCTTAGTTTGATGCCAAATATTACATTCGTTTGAAAAAAAAATTGTTTTAAGCGCTCTTTCTGGTACCGAATTTTTACCATCACTATCATGCGTTAGATAATAAATATCGCTATTGACAATTTAAAATTAACCGCATGCGTTAACGCGCTAATTTTGACAGCCCTACCTTAAATGTAGATTTTACGACAAGGTGCTGGAAAAACTTGAGCATGGACCTTGAAAGTGCTTGAATTTTATCTTTCCAAAAGTGCAGGAACCCTGAACGAAAAATTAATCACGTGAATTAAAACTTTTTTTTTCTTTTCGTTAAACCTCACAACAGCTCAACTTAAATTAAAACTCTCAACAGATTGAAACTCACAACGTTGAAACTCACAACAGCTCAACTTTCTTCCACTGTACCACACACACACACACACACACACACACACTCGGTCTTTAACCCGCTGTTGACCACACTAACTAGCCATTTGAGTTCTTGACCAGAATGAGACGCTTCAGATGTTTTGTGTAACAGTTTAAAAAATTTGCAATATTTCAAAGTCTAATAGTGTGAAAAGTATCACATGTTGTCGACTTTTCCTAATTAGTTTTTGTGTTTTTTGTTTTATCATTTTAGTGTTATATTTATACTATACAGTGGTTCCCTGACTCACAAACGTCGTAAAGAAAATCCTGAGTAACGACAAATTTTCTCTATTCGAAAACATGCAGGGAGCCGAAAGTCCAGACGTGTGTGAAACAGTCAAATAAACAAAAATACGACAAAAACACTAGTTAGTTTTAGAGATCTGGCTTCCGAAATATGAAATAAGCTTGTATTTTCTCCGAATGCGATGGGTTTTTTTTTTAAATCGCTTTTTTTGATCGCATTCAAATCTCAGAATCTCGGATTCGTGTGACATCATTTCAAAATGGCGTTCGTTTCAAACTAAACAACTATTTGGCTGATCCATATGGACAGAAATAATTAGGTGGAACAGAAATATTTGGAGAAATAAAAATGGCCAGTCGAATGGACAAGGTTAGAAAACCGTATAGAAAAGTCAGACTAAAAAGACCCGCAGTCATTTTTTGACTAATCGAAAGCGGCTTTTACTGGTCTCTGTTCGCACAAACTCGTCTAATAGAAAACACGATGAACAAATCTGTTTTTTTTTTTTTTAGGTGTCGTGTGACTTTTATTCTGTCCTCATGTGAGTTCTACATCATTTCGTGTCCTCACTGTGGCTTTTATGTTCTAATATATCGAGGAGTTTCTCTGGAAATTGTGTTTTTTTTTTTTTTTTTGTCGACGCTTATTTGATTACGACCAATAGTCCAATTAGCAGAGAAACGTCTCTCTGTTCTTCTGATCTTCTGACGTGTTTATTATCAGACGACGAGTTCTTCTTCGTGGAGCCCGATGCCAAACTGACGAAGGTGGCTCCCGATGGATGGAAGGACGATCCGCGGAAGAGGAAAGCCGACGTGACCTTTAACCTCTTCCTCCGCGTCAAGTTCTTCCTGGAGGACGTCAGTCTGATACAGTGAGTGGAATTACAGCCACCAGATTCCCACACGCTCCCAGTGTTTAACGTTTTTTTTTTCGCAACAAAAAAAAAGATGGAAATTCTATGTTTTCTCCCGTGATTTTCTAGATCGAATCTGTAGGTTTGATATGCAGACATTTTCAGGCTGTAGAAAATGCATATTGATTTTTTTTTTTTTTTATATATATTTATTGGTCGCACCTCGGGTTAATATTTAACTTTTTTTCGAAATGTTCCCGGTAAAACATTTTGAAACTTGACACACGTACTACTTTTAACTGAAATTTGGAGAAAACAAGTCAAATAATGTTTCAATATTTCATGTTCCTCATGGACTTCAAAGTGATTTTTCTTCACACTCATGAATTAGGGTGCGCGAGAACAATAATCACAATTACGTTTGAAAGAAGATTACGAAAGAAGATTTTTTTTCATTGTTTCACTTATGGTACGTATTATTTTTTATAATTAATATTATTAAATATCTTATTAGCAGATAGTTGTGTGAGCAATTTATAAAGAAATGTCATGTGTTGTGCCTTTGAACCAAGTCACTAAGCAGGAAATACCTTTACTGTCACGCAAATTGTAAGTTTTGTAAATATGTATTTAGAGAATAAAGTTTAATGAAGCCATTAAATAAAACATTAAATTAAATTAAACATTAAAAAAGCCATTAAATAAAAAAAAAAACATTTTCAACATTGTATATGATGTCTAATGAACATCGTTAAAATGTAAATTTATTTAGACCAATTTTTTAAAAATGTAAATTTTTGTAGACTGATATCCTTTTTTTACTTCCCGACGTGGCCAGAACGTGACGTAACGGTTTAACGCGTTTTCAGCACGTAGTCGTTTTAGCGCGAGGTAGGAAATTCTCACCGGCAGGAAAAAATGATTCCGGCCGTCAGGATGTGTCTGTAGTTATTTAATATGAATATTTAATATGTTGGCTATGGAATAATATTCAACAATAGCCAATAATTGTGTATGGAATGTCAAGGGTGTTTGTGTTCCCGCAGGCACGAGCTGACCAAGCACCAGTACTACCTGCAGCTGCGGAAGGACGTTCTAGAGGAGCGCGTGCGCTGCGACACGGAGAACGCCATGATCCTGGCGTCCCTGGCACTGCAGGCCGAGTGCGGCGATTATCAGCCCGAGGTGAGACCGGACGCATCACACGCCTCAACGGAGAGACACGGATCAGACGGATGCATAGATAGAGAGAGATGGATGGATGGATGGATGGATGGATGGATGGATAGCCATAAATGGTTATAGCTAGATGTATAGATGGAGAGACACGGATCAGATGGATGCATAGATAGAGAGAGATGGATGGATGGCCATAAATGGTTATAGCTAGATGTATAGATGGATGCATAGATAGAGAGAGGTAGATTAATAGATAGATGAATGGATAGATGGTTAGATAGACAGGTGGATAGGTAGGTGTAGATAGGAGGGATGGATGGATAGCCATAGATATTTATATCTATGTAGATGGGTAGATAGGCGAGATGGATAGATAGATGAATGGATGATAGATGAATGGAGGATATACGTATAGTCATATCTATATGGATGGATGGATGGATAGCCATAGTTATATCGAGATATATTGATGTATTGATTGATTGATTGATTGATTGATTGATTGATTGATTGATTGAATGTATAGGTGGATGGATAGAGAGATAGGTGGAAGGATGGATGAATGAATAGATAAAGATGGATAGATAGTCTGTCAGAAAGACGAAGAGATGGATAGACACGCATGAATGGATGGATGGATGGATGGATGGATGGACGGATGGATAGATAGACAGACAGACAGAAAGAAAGATGGATTGGTATACAGTCAGTCAGAAAGAGACAGAGGGACGGATAGATAGACACGCAGAGAGATGGATTTGATGGATGTATGGATGTTTAATGGATGAATAGACAGAAAGATAAATAGATAGAAAAATGATGGATAGATAGATAGACATATAGATGAATAGATAGCAAGATAGATAACAGACAGAAAGATGGATGAGTGTACAGTCAGCCAGAAAGAGGTAGAGTGACTGATAGATAGACACGCAGAGAGATGGACATACAAATTGGATGTATGTATGGGTGGATAGATGGATGGATAGACAGAAAGACGGAAAGATAGAAAACGGATAAATGAATAGATGGATAAATGGATAGAGAGAGATAGGTGGATGGATAGAGAGAGAGGGATGGATGGATTGAGGATAGAAAGAGAGAGAGGGATTGATGGATGGATGACAGAAAGAGAGAGAGGGATGGATGGATGGATGAATGACAGAAAGAGAGAGAGGGATTGATGGATGGATGACAGAAAGAGAGAGAGAGGGATGGATGGATGAATGACAGAAAGAGAGAGAGGGATGGATGGATGGATGACAGAAAGAGAGAGAGAGGGATTGATGGATGGATGACAGAAAGAGAGAGAGAGGGATTGATGGATGGAGAATAGAAAGAGAGAGAGGGATTGATGGATGGATGACAGAAAGAAGGAGAGGTATGGATGGATGGAGAATAGAGAGAGAGGGATGGGTGGATGGATGACAGAAAGAGAGAGAGGGATTGATGGATAGATGATAGAAAGAGAGAGAGGGATTGATGGATGGATGACAGAAAGAGAGAGAGGGATGGATGGATGGATGACAGAAAGAGAGAGAGGGATGGATGGATGGATGACAGAAAGAGAGAGAGGTGGATGGATGGATGGATGACAGAAAGAAAGAGAGGGATGGATGGATGACAGAAATAGAGAGAGGGATGGATGGATGGATGGACAGACAGACACACGGGTCATTAAACACCGGTGTGTGTGTGTGTGTGTGTGTGTGCGCAGCTCCACGGGAAGACGTACTTCCGCACGGAACACTACATTCCCGCTTCCGTGCTGGACAAGATCGATCAGGGCACCATCAAAGAAGAGCTGCCCAAGCTCCACAGCTCCTACTACGAGGCCTCGGCCGAGGAGGCGGAGCTGGAGTTCCTGAAGGTCAGCTGCTTCCTGTTTGCCCCGTACTAAAGGCGGAGCGGCGTGATGTCACTCTCGCGGACTCTCTTCGCGGCGTCCTGATGTGTGCGTGTGACGGCAGGTCTGCCAGCGCCTCCCGGAGTACGGAGTGCACTTCCACCGCGTGCTGCCGGAGAAGCGCTCGCTGACGGGCCTCAGGCTGGGCGTGTGCTCCAGAGGCGTCCTGGTCTTCGAGGTGCTCAACGGAAGCCGCACCCCCGTGCTGAGGTTCCCCTGGAGGGACACCAGGAAGATCTCCTTTGCGGTGAGATTCACCTCCCCCTCCAAGAACAGCCGGAGCGTATCACCTCGAGGCCTGGGACGGGATGGGTGGATGGATGGATGGATAGCAGGACATAGATGGACAGAAAGAAGGATGGATAGAGAGACTGTCTGTCAGAATGAGACAGATGGACAAATAGATAGATAGACGCACAGAGAGATGGATGGATGGATGGACGGACGGACAGACAGACAGACAGATAGAAAAAGAGATAGATGGATGGATGGATGAATAGCAGGACATAGATGGACAGAAAGAAGGATGGATAGAGAGACGGTCAGAATGAGACAGATGGACAAATTGATAGATAGACGCGCAGACAGATGGATGGACGGACGGACGGACAGACAGACAGGTGGATAGATAGAAAAAGAGATGGATGGATGGATGGATGGATAGCAGGACATAGATGGACAGAAAGAAGGATGGATAGATGGACAGTCTGTCAGAAAGAGACAGATGGACAAATAGATAGATAGACGCGCAGAGAGATGGATGGATGGATGGACGGACGGACAGAGAGACAGACAGACAGAGAGATAGATAGAAAAAGAGATGGATGGATGAACATCTATCTAGATAGTCGGACAGAGAGAGGGAGAGAGAGAGAGAGATGGATAGATAGGATGGATAGATGGACAAAGAAAAATACGGATAGATGGATGGATAGATAGTCATAGATGGTTATATCTATTTAGATAGATAGACAGAAAGACGTATATATAGACAGAAGAAAAAAGAGAGATGGATGGATGGATAGATGGCCATCTTGATAGACAGACAGACAGACAGAGAGAGATGAATGGATAGACAAAGAAAAAGATGGATGGATGGACAATCATATCTATACAGGTGGATAGATAGATGGATGATAGTCGTAGTCACATCTAGATGGGTGGGTGGATTATGGATGGATAGTCATATCTACCTATGGATAGCAGGACTTAGATGGACAGAAAGATGGATGGATAGATAGACAGTCTGTCAGAATGAGACAGATGGACAAATAGATAGATAGACACGCAGAGAGATGGATTAATGGACGGACGGACGGACAGACAGACAGACAGATAGATAGACAAAGAAAAAGAGATAGATAGGTAGATAGATGGATGGATAGTCATCTAGCTAGATAGTAGAGAGAGAGAGATAGAGAGAGAGATGATGGATAGATGGACAAACAAAAAGACGGATGGATGGATGGATGGTCATGGATAGTTATATCTATGTAGATAGATAGAGAGAGAGACAGAAAGATGGAAATATATGAATATATAGACAAAGAAAAAAAGAGATGGTTTGATGGATGGATGGATAGATAGCCATCTTGATAGACAGACAGAGAGATGAAAGGATAGACAAAGAAAAAGATGGATGGAAAGATAGATAGTCATATCTTTACAGGTGGATAGATAGATGGATGATAGATAGTCATAGATAGTCAGGATGGAATGGATAGATAGTCATATTTAGATGGATGGATGGATGATAAATGGTCACATCAAGATGACTGGATGGATGGACGGATAGATAGTCATATCTATGTGTGGATAGATGGATAGCCATGGTTATATCTGGATGGACAGATGGATGGAGGGATAGGTAGACAGATAGAGAGAGAGAATGTTTTTGGGCCGAGGTGATGTAGCTGATGTGAACCTGCTGGTGTGTCCTGCAGAAGAAGAAGGTTTGTCTGCAGAACAGCTCAGACGGCATCAAGCACGTGTTCCAGACGGAGAGTCAGAAGACCTGCCAGTACCTGCATCTGCTGTGCCAGGACCAGTACAAGTTCCACCAGCACGTGAAGGCCCGGCAGAGCCACCAGGAGCTGCAGGAGCTGGGTGAGGACGCACACACGCACCAAAGGCATCCCGGCTCACGCTCGCTTCCTTAGGCGGGAATTCCGTCTAGTGTTATTCGTCTAATCCGAATTAGACCGGAAAATCCAAATACGAAATTTTCATCCCACATTTTTCTCTCTCTGTCTCTCCCTCTGTCTCTCTCCACGACTTTTCTTGGGGAGAGAGAGAATTCGGGCAAACACTTTCGGTTGAATTTCGACAAACATTTTTTTTTTCTTTTTCAAATGATAATTTATTCCATCTAGTGTAATTCATCTAATTCGAATTAGACTGAAAAATCCAAATAGGAAATTTTCATCCCAAATGTTTCTCTCTTTCTCTCTCTCTCGGTCTCTCCCTCTGTCTCTCTCCACGACATTTCTTGGGGAGAGACAGAATTCGGGCAAACATTTGCGGTTGAATTCAGACACACATTTTTTTTTTTTTTCAAATGATAATTTATTCCGTCTAGTGTAATTCGTCTAATCCGAATTAGACCAAAAAATCCAAATAGGAAATTTTCATCCCAAATTTTTCTCTCTTTCTCTCTCTCTCTTTCTCTCTCTCTCTCTCTCTCTCTCTCTCTCTCTCTCCCTCTCTCTCTCTCTCTCCACGACTTTTCTTGGGGAGAGACAGAATTCGGGCAAACATTTTCGGTTGAATTCAGACAAACTTTTTTTTTTTTTTTTTTTTACAAATGATAATTTATTGTTTGTAACAATTTGTATTACATTTATTAAAGTAGTAGTTTAATTTGCCATTTATTTGGCATTTGATTATATTGGTACACTCTATAATAATACAGCAGATCATCTCACATCAAGCTCCAGCACGGCTCCGTTTCTCTCTCTGTCTCATTCTCTCTCTCTCTCTCTCTCTCTGTCTCTCTCTCTCGCTCTCGCTCTGTGTGTCTCACTGTTTCACACTCTCTCTGTCTCTCTCTCTCTGTCTCTCTTTGTCTC
>MU204205.1:458357-460943 GCA_017309775.1 Paedocypris sp. Pulau Singkep
GTTGTGCTTTTTTTTTTTATCTCTGAAATGTTGTATTTATATTCATGTTTCATATTTTATCTTCATATGTTGTTTTTATTGTATTTCTATAGTTTTTTTTTTTAACCTTTTTGGTATTTCCTTTGCACATTTTGATGAGCATATTTTTCATTTATACCCTGTTTTATCGTATTTCTATTCTTTATCCTTTTATTGTGTTCACCTTTGCACATTTTGTTGAACGACCAAAAAACACATGTTGTACCTCGTATAATTTGTATGTGACAAATAAAATATGAGTTTGAAAATTTGAATTTGATAGTTTTTTTAATTACCGTATTTTCTGGACTATAAGCCGCACCTGTATACAAGCCACATCCGCTCTATTAAAAGCCACAGATATTTTTGGATTAGATACGTATTTACTACAGGAACAGAACGATTTTGAACTGTAAATGTACATGTATGTAACTAAATAGATCCTTTCCTAACCTGTATTTTAACACGGCGGCAACTTTGCTGATTAAAACTTCTAAAAATTATATCTGCTAAAGAGGAAGCAGCGTATTCTTCTTTGCATCTATTTTGTCTTAATTTTTATTCTAATTCCGGTTTCGAGCGAGAAAAAAATCCGCAGAATAGCCGCACCTTTGTATAAGCCGCGTGGTTCAAAACCGATGAAAAAAGTAGCGGCTCATAGTCCAGAAAATACGGTAGTTAAAAAAATCGACTCTTGTATAAGCCGCGTGGTTCAAAACCGATGAAAAAAGTAGCGGCTTATAGTCCAGAAAATACGGTAGTTACGTTTCTAAACTAACTTCAACTTACCCAACACTGCTTCTCTCGCCCGCGTGCAGTCGACGCCACCCGCGTGCCGCTAGGAAGCCACGGCGGCTACATCAACGCCAACTTCATCCGTATGCCGGTGCAGGAGCGCGACTACGTCTACATCGCGTGCCAGGGGCCGCTGCCCACCACCCTGGCGGACTTCTGGCAGATGGTGTGGGAGCAGAAGTCGGACGTGATCGCCATGATGACGCAGGAGGTGGAGGGCGGGAAGGTGAAGTGCCAGCGCTACTGGCCGGACACGCCCCTCGCGCCCCAGATGGTGGACGGGCGGCTGCGGGTCACGCTGCTCCGCCATCAGCACCTGGACAACTTCATCATCCGCCTGCTGCTGCTGGAGGACGTGCAGGTAGGGGAGGCGTGGCCTGGCGCCGTGACATCACTGCTGGGCGATAGGAGCTAAGATTCATATCACGGTATTTTCTACGGTATCGGTATTTTATCGCGGTACTGGGGGGGGGGGGGGGGAGGGGCATTACGTTTTAGTAGACCGTATTAACATAATTGGCTAAATCTGTGAGAGAGAGGGCGAGCGGGCGGGCAAGAGAGAGAGAGAGTGAGAAGACGAGCGGGAGAGAGAGAGAGAGAGTGGTCTTCGTTTGTAAACGTCTCGCTTTCTTTGTCGCGCACCTGAAACCATGATTTACAAACGAAAACAGACTTTGATCAAACGAAAACAAGCAGATTTTCTCGCGCGCGTCTTTAAAACTAAAGCAGCCGCTCTTCTCTTAAAGGCACAGCGCGTCGCGGGTGTAATCTATAATTCAGTCTGTTACACTGCTTTCTGTGTTCGATTAGTAATGTCTGTGCCGTCATTGGTAGCTGTAAGTTAAACCTTGTAACGAAACTAGTGTGTAATACTGCATTACGGTGTTTATATACTTATATAAAAATCGAATTCATGAATTATCACGTTATCCACGATATTGCAAATTCCATATCGCGGCACATCTCAATACCGCTATTCACGTTATACCGCCCAGCCCTAGTGGGCGTGTGTTCATTTCGTTGAGGAAATATTTTCGTCTTCGTCAACGACACTTTTTCCCTGACGAAAACGAAACGAGAACTACATAAGAACTCCAGCTCAGGGACGAAAACTATAACTACATTTATTGACACTTTCGTCAGCGAATAAAAACGAAACAAAAATGCCTTATTATTAAAAGAAAAGCTCTTTTAAATAAGTTAAAGAAAAATATATATATATTTTTTTCCAAATAAGATCTTTGTATATATTTTATTCATGTTCATGGTTAACTACGTATTCAGATTTCATAGACATGGCAACTTTAGTAAACATTTAGAATATACAGCACTTATATTTTCGTTGACTAAATCTATGCTGTAATTAAACTGTAATAAATGCTGTGTTATTTAGTCGACTAAAATTAGACTAAAACTTAAAAAAAAAAAATGAGGATGACTAAATTGGGACTATAACTTAACTGAGTTTTAGTATAAAGACTATGACTTGAAATGAAAACTCTTAGTCGGTATTAACGCTGCGTGCGTGCGTGCGTGTGTGTGTGCGTGCGTGTGTGTTGTAGAGTGGCGAGACTCAGAGGGTGACGCACCTGAACTACACCGGCTGGCCGGACCACGGGACCCCCACGGCCCCCGAGCAGCTGCTCACCTTCATCTCCTACATGAGACACGTGCACCAATCAGGGCCCGTCGTCACGCACTGCAGCGCCGGGATTGGCCGCTCGGGGACGCTCATCTGCATAGACGTGGTGCTGGGACTCATTAGCAAAGACG
>MU204205.1:487604-536600 GCA_017309775.1 Paedocypris sp. Pulau Singkep
GATCAACTGTAGATGTTTGCTGAGTGTCGTCTTCTGGTTTGAAATCATATAAATGCTGAGTAAAGATGGTGAAGGGGTAGAATTGAAATTGCAATCTTTGAACGATTATAACGTGTGTGTGTGTGTGTGTGTGTGTTCAGAGGAGAACTGCTCAGCCTCAGAGACATCGAGCGGCTGCACAAAAAGCCCAAATCCGACAAAGAGACACGATTGGCCACGGCGATGGTGAGTCACGCACAGGCTCCGCCCACTCCCCGGAACGCTCACGCGCCGTCTGTGTCTGGGTCAGGCGGGACGCACGGACAGGAAGGAGTTTGTGAAGAAGAGGAGCAAGCTGAACCCGTTCGCCAGCACCAGCAACAAGGAGAAGAGGAGGAACAAGAACTTCCTGATGATGAAGCACAGCCAGAAGACCAGGAGCAAAGGCAAGCGCTCCTTCAGAGACAAGCAGGTGAGCTCCGCCTCCGTCTGACGAGGAAGATGATGCGTGATGAAGATGATGATGATGATGGTTCTCAGGTGGCTTTACGAGACGCGCTGCTGAAGAAGAGGAAGCACAAGTGATGACCAGGTTAATAAAGAATCCAAAATTGACTTTTTTTTTGTGTTTTATCTTGAAAAAAATCAATCTCAGTGGATTTAAAAACAAAGAAAATACATTGCAAATGGAACAAATGTTATTCTAAATCATATCGCAGTGTTTATTAAATGAGCGTTTGTTTAGTGTTGAGTTTACATTAATTTACATATTACGCCTCAATATCCAATTACAAGTTTTAGTAATTTAATTGCAATTAATTTGGTCAGTGAAGTGCGATAAATTCGTTAAAAAAAATTAATCGTTTGACAGCCCTAATATTATATATATATATATATGTACTGAACTTATTCGACATTTCTCTCCATTAGCAGCGTCTTTAAATTGTCTTGACGAGCCCAAAACCACATGCACATTTTTCACCAATATCTGGAGCGAGGTGATTGGTCGAGCGAGGTGATTGGTCGTAGCGTGACTTTAGATGACTTGCGAAGTGGAAAGGATTTAATTCTGCGCTGTGTGTGTGTGTGTGTGTGTGACGGACGATGCCAATCAACAGCATTGACAGGTGGACGTGGCCGCGTGGGAGTTTCCGTGTCAGTCGCTGTGATTGGTCGATCTCATTAGTTTCTTCTGGTGATCTCTGAGGTTGATTTTGTCGCTTTGTCAGGCTGATTCTTGATGGCGAACAGGTGTGGAAGTGACAATGGGCGTGGCTCAGGTGTGACGAACCGCAGATTCATATCATGTTTAGCTTTTAAATATTATTTAAATTAGATTGATGATAGGAAACATCAGTCGTGTTGTGCGAGACGCCGAACAGACGCGCTGATTAACCCTTAATTGTGACATTTTAATAACGTTTCTAATGATTAAGGCTTTACCACTGACCAATCATCTGTCAGAACCGGGTTAATGTGGCAGACTCGGGGTTCGATCGAGAAAGGGCGTGGCCTTCAAATGTTCTCGCCCAATTTTGGTCTACAGAGGACTTCCTGTCGGCAGGAAGTGTGTAGTAGCCACAAGTCGTCTTTACCTTAAACTCGTACTTTATAGTTTTGACTTTTCCTTCACTTGAGCTCTTTCAAGATCGAAGCCTTTCTACTTTGGTTTCCTTCTTTCACGCGACTCAAACCAGCCGAACATGAACGTCAGCTCGTCCACCAGCAGCTCCGTCACTTCTGTGCAGTTTCAAGCGCTTGAGACGAGTCTGATGTTCTTCAACCTGCTGCTCGTCTTCCCCACACACGCTTGTGTTCTGAAGCTCATCGTCACAGGTTCTGGAGTCACGGCCGAGTTCCTCAACCTCAACCTGTGCGTCTGTGAGATGGCAACGTCTCTCAGCTCCCTGAGCTTGTTACTCTCGCACTTCTTTTCAGGCTTCTCATTCTTCAACGGCTTTTTAACCGGCCTTTCAGTGACGGCTCGTCCTCTGTTCCAGTGTCTGATGTGTGTGGAGCGTTTCCTGGCCGTGGTTCATCCCGTGACGTTCCTCAAGCTCAAACCTCTCAGATACAGGATCTTCTGCTGCTCCGTGGCCTGGACCTTCACTCTCGCCTCGTGTCTGTTCTGCATGTTTGCTCTAACGTCGTTTCATGTGGAGACATACGCCTGGTTCCTCACCGTTCAGTTCCTGAGCGCCGTCTCCATCCAGCTCTTCTGTCTGGTGTCGGTTCTTCGGGCTCTGAGACAGTCTGGACCAGGAGAGAGAAAAGAGGAGAATCACAGGAAGAGACGAGCGTTCCTCATCATCCTCATCACCAGCATCAGCATGATGCTCCTGTACCTGCCGTTCTCCGCCGTGGCTCTGTTCACCAGTGTGTCGCACCAGTACGTCTACTCTCTGTGGTGCGTCGCTCTGACCTGCTTCATGCTGGGTGGTTTGGCACAGCCGCTGTTGTATCTGCACCGAGCTGGTAAACTCTCCCACGCTCGTGTGCTTCTCAGCAGGAAGTGAAGTTTGGTTTCCACCACGGCAGCTAGTGGTAGTGAACTTTCAGAGCTAAAGCGCTTTCAGAGAGCAGATGTTCTGGATCTGATTCTTCTGCGTATTAATAGTCGAGGGAGTGTCAATTGGCAAAGTGCTTTTATCGTAGAATTGCGGTAGTAACTCTCAGAGCCGAGGGTGAAGTCGAGGCAAGAGATTTTTTTGACAGTCCGATCAAAGCAGTTAAGTGTGCTCTGGCTATTGGGATGATACACATCTTGTCTTTTTATACCCCTAGTCACATGACTACATTTCATACACCGAATCAGAAGAACGATTCCGTCTACATGCCCCAATTGACTCGTGTTTCCCCTCCGGATTCTCTCTAGTCCAGATGTGTCCTGGTCAGGAGGACCTTTTCTTAACTTTATCCATTGGTTCTATCACATCCCCCAAGTCAATGCTTTTTTTTTTTAAGACGTTTTAAATCTTTCCCACATCAGGTAGGTGCCACTTACACATGGACACTGGCCAAAGGAATATTCGGGATTTCCGCAAATTGACTTAAAGATTTTATACCACTATTATGAATTTTACATTTGTTCAAAGGCAGGAAATCCAAGTTGAGGTTAGTAAAGCACACATCTTCTCACACATCCAGTAACGGGTTAGTCATCAAATATGTCAAGTTCAAGTTTAGAGTCCTTTGTTGTTCAGACTATGAGCTATGACCAGAAGAGCAAGCTAGATCGCCACTAGCTAGGAAAACAAAACCTCTGGCGGTTTTAAAAGATACTGGCGAAAGACACATCGCACCAGATTCAGAGCTTCCGGCTTCCTTGACCGTCACACATTGAAATTCCCTCACAAAAGGAATCTGCACCAAGCTACTCTCGAGGAACTCCGGCTTCTGGAATATGACCAGGACGCTCAGACCAACCAGCACAGCTTTTGGTTTTGATAGGCACAGGAATTGGGCTACTGCTGAAATTGGGAATATTCAAGGGAAGCGAACTGACCATGTGATTTAGAACCGATCCTGGACGATCCGAAGATGGCTCGGAATGGTGAGCTGTTTAGCAACGTTTCACACCAAGAACAAACGGACTGAACAACAGTCGGCAGGAGACGTCCTCACCACTTCACCCATACGAGCCGTCTCATATTTACGAAGCGATGTATTCCCTGTAGGACTGTAGACGTTCTGCCGATGATTGTCGGTTGACTGTCAAAGTATGGAAACATGGATTAAATTATATGAGTGATAATAAATTTCCATGTACAGTATTTACATATATTCAATTGAATAGTAGAGACAGATTTGAAACTGTTGTGTTACTATTTTTAGTCATTTCACACAATTTAGATTGCAAATTTAGAAAACAATAAAAATGTTCCTAAAAATATATGTCATATAACCCCCCCCCCATTAAAAGTAAAAATGCTGTGGGAAGTTGAGGGATTGTTCTTTAATCAAACTAAGAGACGTGATGGGGACGCGTGTCAGATGTGATTTGCATGAGCTGGTTGGTTGGTGTGTGCCAGCGAGTGTCGACGCGCCAGTCGCCACCTTCACCTGGTGAGGAATCTTCATGCCGCTTTTTATGCATCTAATGGGGCATTAAAACATTAATTTAGTGGTAGATACGCCTCCTTCAGTGTGTGTAAATCAGTCTGATATGAATGTTGTGCCTCGTTATCTGACGTGTAGCTTAACATGTGACGTAACTTGTGCTCAATCTTCTGATGGGTCTGAAGCAGCGTGCGAAGAGCTGAAGATGAACTCCTCACACCACAACATTCCATACGGTTGGATGGTCGGCCCTGAGTCCATGTGCGTGTTCCTGCTGAACTTCGCTCTGGGTCTTCCTGTCCACGGCTACGTGACGTGGCTGATCGTGCGAGGACGTTCCGAGATCATCATCTTCAACATCTCCGTGTGTGAGATGCTGAACGCTCTCAACTGCCTGTTTTTTGTCCTGTCTTTCAATTCTTCAGGGATGGTTCTGGTATTCTCCTTCCTGCAAGGAGTGAGTGTGACGGGTCGTCCTCTGTTCCAGTGTCTGATGTGTGTGGAGCGTTTCCTGGCCGTGGTTCATCCCGTGACGTTCCTGAAGCTCAAGCCTCTCAGATACAGGATCTTCTGCTGCTCCGTGGCCTGGACCATCACTCTCGCCTCGTCTGTTTTCTGTTTCTTGACTTTACCTATGGAAAACATGAACATCTTTATGTGGTTCTACGTATTTCAGTTCCTGATGTTCCTCTTCGTCCAGATGTTCTGCTGCCTGTCGGTTCTTCGGGCTCTGAAACAGTCTGGACCAGGAGAGAGAAAAGAGGAGAATCTCAGGAAGAGACGAGCGTTTAATCTCATCCTCATCACTAGTGTGAACCTGGTGGTTCTGTATGTTCCGTACACCGTCATCGGGTTCATCTCAGCATTGTCGCACAGCTACAGTCAGGAGGTCTGGTTCGCTGGTTTAGTGGTTTATGCGCTTGCGAGTTTCACGCAGCCTGTGGTTTATCTGCATCGCTTGGGGAAACTGTCCTGCATCTGTCCGCCATGAAGATCCGCCATGAAGATCCGGTTCTTTTTAATAACTGATGAAGCTACATTTCTTTCCTAATAATTGATATAGTTATTTTGTTGGACACATTTGTATTCTTGCAGTTTGATTTGAAACACGAGCATGTTTCTGATTATAAAATGCATCCACTAAAACACTAATAAATCACCTCATCTGTTACGTCATTCCATTGACTGTTATATAATCATCGCTTACTTAATGATTTTCTGACACTTGCACGCGCACACACACACACTACAAGACCATCAATCCTTGTCAACACTATTTGCATAACGTCAGCAGATTAAACATGATCCCTGTAAACACCTGTAACAACACAGATGCCCGTTTTCTGATTGAAGAGAACGTGAAGATAACGCAAGCTCTCAGTCTGGCCGCTATGGGTTGTTGAGAACTTGTGTTCTGCGTTTAATACATCAGTGGAAGTGAGGTGTATAAACACTGGCCACGTGACAAGCATAAGTGTCCAGGTCCAGATGTGGCCAAGGAGAAAGCCTTGAAGTTCTCTTCAATCAGGATTTGGCCAATCAGGGAAATGAGGTTATGCCAAGATGTTCCATTTTGGTGGTTTCACTTGACGTTGGTTTGGCAAACTTAGTCACGGAATGAAGGACATTAACTGGCTTCTACAGTTTCTGCCAGATGACAGCAGGACACTGGAGCTCAGACCTTCCAGTTGGGAAGTGCCCGACCTGATAAGTAAAGTAAAGTGAGTGAGATTGTCGAAATTGTCCTCAGTTGTTAACATTCAGTGAAGTGCACATATAACCCCGGAGCAGTAAGCAGCCTAAGCCATGGAGGGTGTGTGAAGTTCAGTGTCTTGCCCAAGGCACCTAATTGCAGGACCACCTCTCGGACACGAGTCCAACTATCTTACCACTGGACCACAAATCCAGACACCCTTATGTGGGGATGATCACAAAAACCTTGTTTGATAGAGTCATCAACCTAATCTCAACCATGTAAGTCACAAAGGGGGTACTGAGGTCACACCATCACCAGGGTATGGTCATACCATCCCACTTAAGCTGGGGCAAAAGTCGGGAATCTTGTTTTGAAGTTGACGTAAGAGCCCTCTGAACTGAGAGTAAAGAATTTAAAGCAAAGGAAACAGAGCAATTTGTACCAGTGGTTGAAATGGAAATCATGATACTCTACTTGCGTGAATATAAGCACCCATTTTATCCACCAATTTTAGATGCTCAAAAACTTGAGGGCTGCTTATACTCACATATCCGAGGTGCCTTTCTTTGGTAGCCCCTCTGCTGACCCCCAAAGACGACAAAGACCCAGGCCTTATCTGAGCAAGTGGATTATCGAGACACTGCCAGAGTATTGATTCGATTGCATCAGTTCCTGGTCGTCAGATAACTAAACCGCTGATGTACAGACTCTTCCACCCCAGGGACTGTGAGGGTCTTAGCAGAAATGCGATGACCGTACTAGATACTGGAGGGTTTAGAGACGATGACTGTGAGTAATGGCGGCCAAACCCACCCAAGGTTAGCAGACCTGACTAAATCTACTGCAGCTACCTTTCTGTTCACCTGACATAGCTGGTGTTGGGCCCAAGTCAAGTCCCCGTAGAGAGAGAAGATGGGTCATAACCAGCAAGTGCCCAACCTGTTAGTGACAATGAACAGTGACGACTTCCTGCTGCTCTACGGCGTTTCAAGTCTCGTAGAGGCACCTGAAATATTGCCGGAAGACTCAACAGTTTTTCATTGGAGGTAAAAGTGAGCTGGACGTTTCCTTCATCGCTTGTCTTCTTCAACGTTTGAGGAGCCTGAAAACACCTGGTGCTGGACCCTAATAATAGAATGTACAGATCATTCAGGACCACAAGAGAAGAATAAAAGAAACCAACCAACAAGGATAGTGGCAGATGTGGCTCAGTGGTTGGGTATGATCCAAAAGGTTGTGGGTTCTAAGCCCGGTTCTACAACAAAGTGTCCTTTCCACTTTTCGCTTTAGTGAGGGATGACAAGACTCGCCTCGTCTACATGCATCTTGGAGAAGAGAGTATTGGCAGTGCCAGGCTCACACTGGGTGGTTTGTCCAGGAAACAATTATGTGGCGCAATAGGAGATAAAGGTACAAGCGAAACGGGTTCACTCAGCAAAGCCACTGAGGAACGCTGATGGGAACTGACAGGATGATATTGATGATCTGAAGCCAAACATCTGGTCATGAGTCGGACTGAGGGATGGCCGCTGAAATGAACGTGATTTGCATCATGCTGGTGCGTATCAGTCATTTTGTCACGTCATTTAACAAACTTAAAGCTGGGTGAAGTCGCCTCAGATGTGAAGGCAACTTCTTCCAAGGCTGCCTTCAAGGAAGAGTGGTAAATCTGATAGAAACAGTGCGTGAAGAGTGAAGACCTCGTAATGGAGATGTACGCCAGCGCACCACAGAACTCCTCGCACCACGTTTTGCCCTTCAGTTGGATGGTGAGCACTGCGTCCGTGTGCGTGTTCCTGCTGAACTTCGCTCTGGGTCTTCCTGTCCACGGCTACGTGACGTGGCTGATCGTGCGAGGACGTTCCGAGATCATCATCTTCAACATCTCCGTGTGTGAGATGCTGAACGCTCTCAACTGCCTGTTTTTCGTCCTGTCTTTCAATTCTTCACGGATGGTTCTGATATTCTCCTTCCTGCAAGGAGTGAGTGTGACGGCTCGTCCTCTGTTCCAGTGTCTGATGTGTGTGGAGCGTTTCCTGGCCGTGGTTCATCCCGTGACGTTCCTGAAGCTCAAACCTCTCAGATACAGGATCTTCTGCTGCTCCGTGGCCTGGACCGTCACTCTCGCCTCGTGTCTGTACAGTTTGTTCACTGTATCTGCTGACGACATGGCTTCATTCGTCTGGTTCTACATATTTCAGTTCCTGATGTTCATCCCTATCCAGATGTTCTGCTGTGTGTCGGTTCTTCGGGCTCTGAAACAGTCTGGACCAGGAGTGAGAAAAGAGGAGAATCTCAGGAAGAGTCGAGCATTTTATCTCATCCTCATCACCAGCCTGAACCTGATGGTTCTGTATCTGCCGTTCACCGTCATCGGGTTCCTTATGGAGCTGTCACAGAGCTACATTCAGCAACACTGGTTCTCCGCTTTAGTCGTTTACACGCTGGCAAGTTTCACACAGCCTGTGGTTTATCTGCATCGCTTGGGGAAACTGTCCTGCATCTGTCCGCCGTGAAGATCCCGAGCGGTGAAGCTGATCTGAATCATCTATTCTTTTGAATAACTACATACTTCTGTATATACGGTTTTATGGATCGGATAAGTTCCAATAAAAGCCAGTTGCTCGTATTCAAAGTGTTTTATTCTTGTAATTGGACTTTTACTAAAACACTAATGAATCACCTTCCCCATAACTCGTCTACTGACTCTTATATTCCCCACTTGTTCAATCACTATTTCCATGCACATACACACAGTACATTTTTTTGTGAGCATTTGCATATTGCGTGGTAGGTGAAGATGTAGAACTCATTCATTTTTAGCGTTTTCTTGACGTCTGTGAATGTGTGAAAAGCTCAGATGAATTTTCACTCGGCAACCGAACAGCCACTGAACAGGTGACCCACCTTTTCTTATCAATAATACACACGATCAATGCTGTAGGATCACAATAATCTTAGAAATATTGATCCAGTAGCTTGTAGAATTATATCACTCTCAGAAATTAAGTTATACTTGTAGCATATCAATAATGAAATGCATGTGAAATGGTCCACATAATGGTCAAAAACGAAAAAATGTGTCACTCCTGAAAAATAATTGTTAAAGTTCAATTTTACTTATATGGAGTCTTTAAAAAAAAAAAAAAACATCCAATATTCCTATGTGTTCAAATTCCGAATTAGAAAAAATAAAAAAATTAATTAATGGAACAAAATGCTCTTTGTTTATTGGTGTTTGAAATGTAGCAGATTTAGCGCCACCACATTGTAACTTCAGCTGCAAACGCAACTTTTGCCAAACTTTGCCCAGGATATTTCTACAAATAAGATACAATTCAAGCAGCAAAACAAAACTTGATATCACTTTGTAGGTAAAAGAATCTGTCGCTTGGAAAAAAAAAAACCTTCCAAAAAAAATTTGAGTTTATTAGATGTAGATTGAAGGCAAAAATCACAACATGAGATGTTTCCTTCTCTCCAGCGAGATGAACTCCAGCTTTCCGGAGAGTTCCACAGGAGCTGTGTCCGTGTTTGACTGGATGTTCAACTCGCCCGCCGTCTCCGTCTTCCTCCTGCACTTTGTGACGGGTCTCCTGGCCCACGGCGGCGTGGCGTGGCTAATCCTGCGAGAAGCTCGACGTTCCGCGACGTTTGAGATCTTCATGCTCAATCTGTCCATCAGCGAGATGCTCAACTGCCTGAACTACCTGATCTTGGTGCTGTCTGTGTTTTCACAACACACCAACGCATTCGGGTTCCTGCAGGGAGTGAGTGTGACGGCTCGTCCTCTGTTCCAGTGTCTGATGTGTGTGGAGCGTTTCCTGGCCGTGGTTCATCCCGTGACGTTCCTGAAGCTCAAACCTCTCAGATACAGGATCTTCTGCTGCTCCGTGGCCTGGACCATCACTCTCGCCTCATGCCTCTGCTGTTTGTTTATCTTCAATGCAAAGAACATGACCGTATATTTGTGGTTCTTCGTATTTCAGTTCCTGCTGTTCCTCCCTATCCAGATGTTCTGCTGTGTGTCGGTTCTTCGGGCTCTGAAACAGTCTGGACCAGGAGAGAGAAAAGAGGAGAATCTCGGAAAGAGACGAGCGTTTAATCTGATCTTCATCACCAGCGTGAACCTGGTGGTCATGTATCTGCCGTACATCGTCATCGGGTTCTTTAACGTGCTGGCACACAGGTTCATCCAGGAGCTCTGGTTCGCCGCTCTATTCGTTTACGCGCTGTCCAGTTACGTGCAGCCTGTGGTTTATCTGCATCGCTCGGGGAAACTGTCCTACATCTGTCCACCGCTCCAGGCAATGGAGGAATGATGGATGTTCTCTTCTGTTCTTCTCCTTTTTATTGATTTTGTCGTTTCTCTCGTCTCCTTGCTTCATTCTTGTCTGTCATTAATGAATCCAATCTGGTTCAAAAAACCAACCAAAGTCTTGTGTCCGTTGGCAGATCTGCCGCTGTTGGATTAGCTACAGCTAACCCGGTTAACAAACCACGTCTTGTTTTGGTTTAGTAGTTTAGCACAGTAATGTAACGACTACTTTATTTGTGTTTTGCTGTGACTTCAATTCAATTTTTCTCTAAATAAAAGTCACCCATGATGAAGTTGTCGTAGTTCTTGGAAATCTGTGAAATTGCTTTGCGGAGCCGAGTAAAGTCAACAGCAAGAGGTTTTTTTATTGCACATTAGACTCAATTTCATATGCATTAAACAAACTGTTAGATTATCAAATTAGTAGAACACAAACATTGTTCAAGGTTCCTTGATGCTTCTACAATATTCGACAACTGAAATGTTCTCAGCTTCGTGGATGTGACATTCAAACGGCTGATAAGAGTGAAAGGATGGCGCTCGCTTCTCGTGTGTCACAGTGTTCAGAGTAATTACCCCGTGTGAGTTTCATCCGTCTTACAGACAGACAGATTGTAGATTTGCATGTGCGAGCGATGTGACGCTCAGAAATCTGCTGAAAGTCCAACTCAGATGTTTAAATTCAACCAGCGAGTGGAGAAGTCTGATCTACAGGTGAACCATGATTAACCTGTCTGTCTGTCTGTCTGAGTACCTGTCTGTCTGTCTGTCTATCTATCTCTCTTTCTTTCTGTCTGAGTGCGTGTCTGTATGTCTATCTCTGTGTGTCTCTCTCTCTGACTCTCTTTCTGACTGTCTCTGTCTGTCTGTCTGTCTGTCTGCTTTACATCTCCTTTGTTTGCATTTCTGTCCAACCTTTCTGTCTATCTCTCTGTTCAACCCTTTTGGTATATTTCGGTCCCATGTCTTTTTTATGTTAAACTATCCATCTATCTGCCTGCATCTCTATCTGCCCATCTATCCCTCTTTCTGTAGGTACCATCTATCCATCCAAACAAACCCCTTATTTGGCTTTCTTCCTTTTTACCGTCTTTCCGCCATCATTCTTTTTGTCTGTCTGTTTGTCCACCTATCAGTCTCTTTTATCTTCCTCTCTGTCTGTTCATGAATCCCTCCTTCTCTCCATCTGTGAGTGTGTGGAATTAACCGTGTTGTGTCTTTCCGTTCACAGCAGGATGAACTTCAGCACGTCAGAAGTTTCCAGCAACCACACGTCTTCCTCTCTCACCGGCTCCGGTCTGGAGTTTGTGGTGCTGGCCATCAGTCTGTCGTTGGGTCTTCCAGCACATTCCTTCTTGATTTGGCTGGTTGTGATGGGAAAGGGACGTGAAGCTGCTCTGGGAATATTCCACCTCAGTCTGTCCGTGTGCGAGATTGGAAACTTGTTGACCAGCCTTTTCTTCGAGCTGTCCATTTTCTTCTCGTCGCTCTCGAACGTGCCGCTGTTTCTTCAAGGTCTGGCCATCACGGGTCGTCCTCTGTTCCAGTGTCTGATGTCTGTGGAGCGTTTCCTGGCCGTGGTTCATCCCGTGACGTTCCTGAAGCTCAAACCTCTCAGATACAGGATCTTCTGCTGCTCCGTGGCCTGGACCATCATCCTCGCATCTTCTTTCTTCAGCTTATTTGTTTTCATGTCCTTTCACTACATAGCATTTCTATGGTTGTACTCAATTCAGTTCTTGATTTTTCTCTCAGTCCAGTTGTTCTGTCTGGTGTCGGTTCTTCGGGCTCTGAAACAGTCTGGACCAGGAGAGAGAAAAGAGGAGGGTCAGAGGAAGAGACGAGCGTTTAATCTCATCCTCATCACCACCATCAGCATGACCGTCATCTACTCCACCTACACCATCACTGGACTCTTCAGCTTCATCATGCTGGAATATATTCATTCTCTGTCTCTCACGGTGATGATCTGCGTCATGTTTGGCACTTTAGAGCAGCCGCTGCTTTACCTGCACAGAGCTGGAAAACTTGGTCGTTTCACATGTTCAACGTGTTTTAAATAAAAGGAATAAACTAGATGATGATTCTATGGTGAGGATTACCACTCAAAAGCACTGATTGCATATTTGCATAAAATAAAAAAAAATCCTCAAATTCTAGAAACTGCTCTATTCGGAACCCAAAGATGATCAAGAGACATTTGTATTTCTATTAACTCATGATTGTTTCACACTAATTTCAATCACAGTCCTCACTCACTGCGTCAAGTCTCTACAAAAGAAAAAATGTTCATTGTTGTTCAGACTATGGGCTATGAGCAGAAGAGCAAGCTAGAGAGGAAAAAAAGGTAGGAAGGAGGACAAAACCTAGGGAGAACTTGACTCTCTGGTGCCAGTCTCCTCTGGCATACTAACACTACAAAGTCATTGGTGAAGATGGTTCAGAACGGGCTCTTCCTCCTGCGGGGCGTAAAGTGTGGCGGCTCTTCCCTCCAATGACAACGCAGTGGCTCCTGATACAAAATTCCTCTGAACAACGTCATCACCATCCTGTGATACAGACATTCCTCCATGCGACGTCTTCTCCGACCCAATAGTCTGGACAGTCTTCGTCAGCATGGTCTCCTCCGGCAGGGATGTGGATCACTCAAGACCTCAGCTTTTGTTTTTCTTTAAATCATTTTTAGAAAGAGTTTTTTTTTAGGTTTATCGGGGGAGGGGTTGATACACCATCCACTGCCACCTTTACAACACTGATTGATTGAATGATTGATTGATTGATTGATGCTGGAAAAAGCCAAATTTCATTTTTCACGCATCTTGACATTTTTATTTAGATTTATTTAAACAAGCAACAGTGACCAGCCAATCACACGTACACACACATTCACAGCTGCACGAAAAGTCTATGAAAATAACACATTTTTAAAGTAGACATCAGACTATAAAGCATCCAGAGTGAAGGTGATGAATCCACTGACCTTCTCTCATTTTTTCCTCGGTAGAATTAGAATCTCAGTGATAATTTAGGTTTGTTCTGCTTTAATATTGCAATTGCACCCTCTCTTCAAGCAATCTGTGTAAGTGTCAAAGTTCATTCATACTTTTACAAAGGGAAAGTTCAGAGTTATTACGCCGTATGAGTTTCATTCGTCTTACAGACAGACGGATCGTAGATTTGCATGTGCGAGGCTTCGTCGTGTGACGCTCAGAAATAATCTGCTGAAGGTTAAAATCAGACGTTTAAATTCAACCAGCGAGTCAAGAAGTCCGATCTACAGGTGAACCCTGAATAACCTGTCTGTCTCTCTCTCTGTCTGTCTGTACTTGTCCTTAATCTGCCATTCTGTCTATCTGTTTATCAGTCTATCTGTCTGTCTCTCAGTCAGAATCACAAAAGCTTTATTGCCAGGTTCCATAAGGTGGTGCACCTGACAGTGGACATCAAGGATAAATGAAAGGACAGTCTTTCTATCCATCAATCCTCTTCTCGCCTCCGTTTACCCCTTTTTTGTACATGTCGGTCTGTCTATCTGTCAAGCTATCAGTCTATCTGCCTGCTTCTCTACTCTTTCTATCTGTCCTTCCATTTCTATTTCTACAAGTATATCTGCCTGTCTCACTCTGTCTATCCATCCAAACTTCTTATCTCTCTGTCTGTTCATCCATCTCTCTGTGAGTGTGTGGAATTAACCGTGTTGTGTCTTTCCGTTCACAGCAGGATGAACTTCAGCACGTCAGAAGTTTCCAGCAACCACACGTCTTCCTCTCTCGCTGCCTCCATTCTGGAGTTTGTGGTGCTGGCCATCAGTCTGTCGTTGGGTCTTCCAGCACATTCCTGCTTGATTTGGCTGGTTGTGATGGGAAAGGGACGTGAAGCTGCTCTGGGAATATTCCACCTCAGTCTGTCCGTGTGCGAGATTGGAAACTTGTTTTCGATGTTTTTCTTCGAGCTGTCCAATTTCTTCTCACCGCTTTCAATCGTGCCGCTGTTTTTTCAAGGTCTGGCCATCACGGGTCGACCCATGTTTCAGATCCTGATGTGTGTGGAGCGTTTCCTGGCCGTGGTTCATCCCGTGAGGTTCCTGAAGCTCAAACCTCTCAGATACAGAGTCTTCATCTGCTCTGTGGCCTGGACCGTCACTCTCGCCTCGTCTTTCTTCAGCTTCTTTGTTTTCATCTCCTCACAATTCATAGCATTTCTGTGGTTCTACTCAATTCAGCTCTTGGTTTTTCTCTCAGTCCAGTTGTTCTGTCTGGTGTCGGTTCTTCGGGCTCTGAAACAGTATGGACCAGGAGAGAGAAAAGAGGAGAATCACAGGAAGAGACGAGCGTTTAATCTCATCCTCATCATCACCGTCAGCATGACCATCATCTACTCCACCTACACCATCACTGGACTCCTTGGCATTAATATGCAGGAATACATTCATTCTCTGTCTCTCACTGTGATGATCTGCACCATGTTTGGCGCTTTTGAGCAGCCGCTGCTTTACCTGCACAGAGCTGGAAAACTCAGTCAATTCACACGTTTAGTGGGCTTCATTAAATGTGGTAAAATGTTAGATATTTTATGGTGATGATGCCTGTGACATCAGCTTCCCTAGACACTCTCCTAAAGACATGAAGTCATAATGATGAGGCTTTATTAGAAGTTTGAGTCTGAAGAGTTAGAATTTCTAGTGAAATCAGATGGTTCATTTGTATATTGTATGAAATAATAAAAAAAAAAAAAAGCCTCTATATCGTGATCGTGTAAAGACTCGCAATTGTTTTGGACTCATTTCCATAAATTGCATTTGACCGTAAATCAAGCTAGTCTCTGTATTTTTGTCTTTTTTAAACCACACCAGTTTCATACAAAATCATTGAGATTTCAAACTAAATCAAACTAAATCAAACTAACTCAAACTCACACGAAATCAAACTAACTCAGTTAGTTAGTTAGAATGCCATTGTCTAAAGCTTCAGAGAGCCGTTATAGACTGTGAGGCGCCAGCCCATTACAGGACCAGGGGCAGCGCCAGGAGATTCTGCAGGACCAAGGTGTTTTTGGAAATAGACTGAGTTCTGTTTACCAGCCTCTGTGTGAAGAAGTTTACAGATGGTGGAAGAAGTTCACCCTATCGTATCATATCATATCATTATGGAATAGTACTAGGGTGACTATGTGTATTTCCAAAAAAAAAAAAAAAAAAGAAAAAGGACAGTACAGCCATGAGATACAAATTCAGATAGGCTTCTCGGAGGTGGATGAACGTGCTTTAATGTGCCAATGATGCGAAATTAACTCTGGGAAAAAAAAAAAACCTTTAACAAAGTATGAAATAGTCTGACACTTTTCAAATAAATAAATAGGTAAATATTATGAAATCATTTTCTAAATATAAAAACATTTTTTAGGGTTGTGGGGGAAGGGTTGGTACATCACCTCTGCAAAATTATAATTATAATTGATGTAAATTTGACTTTTTTCTGTTGTAATGAAAAGAAAATAATTTAAATACATTTACCAGATGATTTGTAAACTACAAAACCGCTGTCACCTTTACTACAATGATTGATTTATGCTGGAAAAAGCCACATTTCATTTTTCACGCCACCTTGACATGTGATTAATTTTTATTTTGATTTATGAAAATAAGCAACAATGATCAGCCAATCACACGTACACGCACATTCACAGCTGTACGAGAAGGTTATGAAAATTATGACCTGTTTTTTTTTTTTTATCAAGTAGACGTCGGACTATATAACAGACATTTATCTTCATCCAGATGGACCCACAGTGAAGGTGATGGATCCACGGACCTTCTCTCTCCATCTATCTCTGTAGAATTAGAGTCTCACTGGTAGTTTAGTTTCCTTCTGTGTGAAATGTGTCAGGTTGTCTTGAACAACATTTCAAATGACTGAACTCTTATTTTTTCACTGAACTTGGGAATCATGAACTTCAGCTCCGTCGAGGTTTCCAACAACACCACTGCTGGCATGACCACAATGGATATGTACATGTTCAGCATCTGGTTTCTTCTGGGTCTCCCCACAAACGCCTACGTTCTGTGGCTCATCGTCGTGACTAGTGGAGCGGCGTCTGAGATCTTCCTCTTCAACCTCTCCATCTGCGAGATCCTCACGTCTCTGGATTCCTTGTTCTTTGTACTCACAACAGTCAGTCCCGGTGTTCTGGCCCTGGTGGCGCTGTTTCTGCAGGGAGTGATGATCTCAAGTCGTCCTCTGTTCCAGTGTCTGATGTGTGTGGAGCGTTTCCTGGCCGTGGTTCATCCCGTGACGTTCCTGAAGCTCAAGCCTCTCAGATACAGGATCTTCTGCTGCTCCGTGGCCTGGATCTACCTTCTCGCCATGTGTGTTTGTTGCCTGACTATAATAGTGTTTTACGGTCCAACAGCTCATGCGCTGCTGTACTCCATTCAGTTCTTCATCTTCTTCACTATTCAGTCGTTCTGTCTGGTGTCGGTTCTTCGGGTTCTGAGACAGTCTGGACCAGGAGAGAGAAAAGAGGAGGATCAGAGGAAGAGACGAGCGTTCCACATCATCCTCATCGCCACCGTCAGCATGATTTGTGGCTACGTGCCGATCATGGTGTCAGGGATCTTCACGTTCCGGACCAGTCAGTACATCCAGGCGCTCTGGGCTCCAGGCTTGGTCTGCTTCGTACTGGCTGGTTTTGTTCAGCCTGTGCTTTATCTGCAGCGAACTGGAAAACTTTCCTGCTCCTCATCAACCGCTGGAGAGAAAGCAAGAACATAGTCGAGAAGATTGACCAGTGTGACCACGGTTGTTTGGTGTATTTTGTTCTGTTGGTTGAGCTGGTTCCTGTCAAAAGGAGAAATGTTCTTGATCTCCGCTACTGAAGTCATGAATGTAGAATTAATTTGCATAATCTCTGATTGCTTACCAACATACAACAGTTCTGAATGTTCTTTAGGTTCTTATTGGAGACTTGTGATGAACCCACAGGATCGAGATTCGGACCAGCAACGTTTGGGCTGAATATTCTCCCTCTTTTCTTTTGTGAGAATTAAAAGTCCCTCCAATAATTGTCTTCTCTTTGTCGTCGCGTTCCAGTGATGTCACAGACCATCATGCAGTAGCCCCTCCCACTGACACTGACTGGCAGCTTCAGTGACCTCACAAAATCGAATTTGACCAGCGCAAATGTTAACGACGTTAGTGTTTAAATTAGGGTTTTTTTTTTTTTTTTTTACAAATGTAGACAGCATAAAAGCAATTGTGAATACAATTTGCAAACTACGTCAAATTTTCTCTATGTTCCAGTTCCAGTTTGACACACTTCTGAAATGTAGCATAAATTATATGTTATTATTAATAATTAATAGTATTTATCTATATGAAGACACTGCTTATGTTAATGATTTCTCATAAAAAAATATCAACAATGATAGGAAACAAATTAATATCAATTTGCGACACTATTTCTATATTTTTAAGTTGGAAAAATAGTAGATGGAAGTAGATAAAGCGAATAGACCATATGTTATTTAGAACGGAGGGACGACTGCATGGGCTTATTGTGTGCCTGGTCATCACATACTGCCGTATATAAGTTATAGGTAAAAGATTTTCTCACTTTAATCTGGGATGTCAGATTAAAAGAGAAAGGATTGTAACGTTGCACAATCGCTTCCCCATCAGCAGATGAATGTGTCAATGGACGTCTGACAGGAGTGATGAAGGAACGCGGATGTCCTGTAACAACACAGTATGACGGCGTTTTACATTTCTCCTGCTGATTTTTGCATCTAGACTGAGGCTTGTGCTGAGAATCATGTGACGCTTTCACACTCTGACTGGAGTTGCTTGCGAGAGGCTTATTATGCGTTCACTGCAGGTAAGAGCCGCCTGACACGTCTTCAAACCTGAATTTGTGCATTTATATATATTTTTAACATTTTGCAGCTCCTGAAAACAGTTACAGATGAATAACTCTTCAGCAGACGTCACCAAGGATCCCTCAACTCTGGGACTCGTGAACGCTCTGGAAAGTTCCGTGTATTGCTTTAATTTCCTGTTTGCTCTCCCGACTCACTCCTACATTATCTGGCTGATCACCAGAGGAACACGAAGCGGAATTGCGTCCGATATCTTTCTTCTCAACCTGTCCTTCTGTGAGCTCGGCATCTGTCTGGACAGTTTGGCGTTTGTTCTGTCCATGTGGTTTCCCTGTTTTGTTCCAGCTGATTTGTTCTTAGTCGGACTGACCTTCGCAGGTCGTCCTCTGTTCCAGTGTGTGATGTGTGTGGAGCGTTACCTGGCCGTGGTCCATCCAATGACGTTCCTGAAGCTCAAGCCTCTCAGATACAGGATCTTCTGCTGCTCCGTGGAATGGATCATCGGTCTAATCTTGTGTTTCTACAGCTTGTTTATCCTACTCGCCAACAATGTTCAAGCACATTCGGCTGTGTTTTCAGTTCACCTCACGGTGGTTCTGTCCATCCAGCTCTTCTGTCTGTTGTCGGTTCTTCGGGCTCTGAAACAGTCTGGACCAGGAGAGAGAAAAGAGGAGAACCACAGGAAGAGACGAGCGTTCCTCATCATCCTCATCACCACCGTCAGCATGATGCTCCTGTACGTTCCTTTCACTATCGCTGGATATTTCACCGTGGCCACAGAAACACATTCCGCCGAAGTCTGGTTGCCTGGTTTGGTTAGCTTCATCGTTGCTGGCTATGTGCAGCCGGTTCTTTTCCTGCAGAGAACCAGGTCCTTCTCCTTTATTCATCACATCTGCAGCTTCACGTGTTGATTTAATGATTGTTCCTGATTCCGTCGCTCAGCATAGAACATGCGTTTGTTTTTAAAGCTGATTTTTTGCAGTGTAAAGCGGTTTCAGTTACAAGATCACCAACATCCTTCGAAAACCTTCATACAAATAAAACGGTGGTTGAACTGTGTGCATTCATGTATTAAAATCAATCCGGTGTGATTTGTTCAATTGTGAAAGTCTTTATTCTTTTATAGTCTTCATCTGTTTGTAGCAGGGGTGCCCAGATGTTTCTGTTGAAGCCAAGAAACCCCTGTCAATTGAGTCTGAGTGACGGGTGAATCCTCGCCTCTACTCTAAACCATCATGTCTAAGTGTGCCAGATGCTCTTCATCCGTGTCTCAGCGGACTCCTGCTAGCCTCGAGTTTTAGTCTGTCGCCATCTGGTTGGCTATTCCAGCAACCAGAGTGTTTGAACGAACCTTTACAACCCTTCCAAGGAGAGGGTCTAAGGTCGGACAAGTCTATAAGGCTTCCCAATCCCAGGACATTTGGTTAGAGGTCAACGGATGCAACCACATAGTCTGGACTTTTGAGTCCAACCCAACGAGTTCTGGTGTCACGTTCACTGCCAGACAGGTAAGTCCAGTTTTCCTCAGAAGTCCAGTAACTGACCAGCTGGAACCACCTCGCTGGGGAAGTCTATGTTGGATTTAAATCACACGGTAAGTCAGAGGGCTGGTTTCCAGTCTTCTTTTCAGAGTATCATGGCCTTCAAGACTGCAATCGTGTTCATACAGTTCTTGGTACGGCTGTCACCTCACAGTATGTATAAATCCTCACAAATATAGTTTCTTGTTTTTCACATTTCTTAATAAAGTACTTTAATAAATAAAATACTTGAGTTATTCTAAAATGGGATACGTTACAACTTTCACTCCAGTCTTTTGGAATCGATGACTTGCATCTTCTAATAGAGTAATTTTTACTCAAGTACTCCTACTTTTACTCCAGTATGGTTTTCAGTAGGTACTCTACACCTCCACTTAAGCTTTTTTCGTCTCGACAGTGTTGAACAGGGCGGCTTAACCACTGAGACCATTTTTTTGCTGTTGTTTTTTTGAAGCTGCTGAGATTGTGATTCAAAATCAATCCACCAAAATGATCTAAAACCTCAACCCACAAAGAATTCTGTGCGGTTCCTACTGCTTATAATGAGATGCATTGAACCTCACATGGTTTAGTAAGATGGCTCATGGTAGTAGAGCAATTATTTTAAAGGTATGTAAATAAAAACGACAGGCTGGCCACAGCAGAACCGAGTGAGACACCGAGCACAGGTTTATGTTCAGACACAGAGACAAGAACATTGCTTGATGGGTAACTGAAAGTTCTTGTCTGAGGAAGCAGCTTTACAGATATTTTACACCTTTTCTGTGCTCATTTCTGAACTTGTTTGTTATTTTCCAACCAACCTTGTGCATTTCAATTCCTGAAGAGTCTCCAACAACACGAAAGAAAAATGAATAACTCTTCAGGGGACGTCACCAAGCTTTCTTCATCTCTGGGACTTGCAGACATTCTGGAATGTTCCGTGTACTGCTTTAATTTCCTGTTTGCTCTTCCGACTCACTCCTACATTATCTGGCTGATCACCAGAGGAACACGAAGCGGAATTGCTTCCGATATCTTTCTTCTCAACCTGTCTTTCTGTGAGCTCGGCATCTGTCTGGACAGTTTGGTCCTTGTTCTGTCCGAGTGGTTTTCCTGTTTTGTTCCAGCTGATTTGATGTTACTAGGACTCACAATCACGGCTCGTCCTCTGTTCCAGTGTGTGATGTGTGTGGAGCGTTTCCTGGCCGTGGTTCATCCCCTGACGTTCCTGAAGCTCAAGCCTCTCAGATACAGGATCTTCTGCTGCTCCGTGGCCTGGAGCTTCACTCTCGCCTCGTGTGTTTTCAACTTTTGGATGATATACAACTCACACACTCGAGAACATGCTGGGTTTTGGTCTGTTCAGCTCACTGCGATTCTCTCCATCCAGATGTTCTGCTGTGTGTCGGTTCTTCGGGTTCTGAAACAGTCTGGACCAGGAGAGAGAAAAGAGGAGAGTCACAGGAAGAGACGAGCGTTCCTCATCATCCTCATCACCACTGTTAGTATGGCCTTTGTGAACGTTCCCTCAACAATAATCGCGTTCTTCACCATGGCGACCGTGAAGAACTCTGCAGAGAGCTGGCTGCCTGGTTTGATCTGTCTCGTCGTTGCTGGTTTTGTGCAACCTGTTCTGTTTTTGCAGCGAGCTGGAAAAGTCTCATTCACTTGCTTTTCACATCTGCAATTAGAGTAATGCTTGGTTAATTTGTGATTTTGAGACTTTGGACAATTGTTGTAACGTTGACGTGTGGATCTCATGGACATCTCATAAAGACATTTCTTTGTACAAACAAAAGAATGTTCAAGAAAAAAAAGGTCTTTTCAATCAATTGCTAATCCTTGTTTGCCATTTAAGGATGTAAAAGTGTAAAAATGAAGCATCAATTCTTTCTACATGATTTTGAGTTGGAGATATCACATGTTACTACTAAATATTTACTTATTTTCATCAATCTTTCCTGCCCTAACAAAAAGGGACACGTCTTGCCTAAACATTGCCCTTTTTCTATTGCAAAGACTTGTGTCTTGAACTGCCAACTTATTCTCCAACATTTTTGCATATGGAGAATTTTTTATTACTGCAAAATTCACTTCGAGGATGAGATACGGCTACAAAGCGCTTTAAGACCACGGCAACATGGTTGAACGGTTTTGGGTCGTTAGGGATTAAAACAGCAGGTGGGAACATTTTGTGAGGGTCAGTACACAGACAAGGCCATCAGGACTCAAGGGGTTAAATTAATCTTTTGATCAAACGACTTAGTGATTTATATTAAGATGCCAGTGATTAATCTACATTATATGCTGCTTGAGATTTTATAATATATTTTTTTATTTCATATTTACGAACTCAGAAAGCGTGAAGCACAACTTTTACTTGATACACCTTAATTTTTTTTTTTTTACTCCGTCGAATGTTTTTTTTTTTGTCACGTAAAATATTTGCATATAATTTTAATGTGAGAATAATGCAGGTATTTACTCGAGTGGCGGCGGTGAAGTTGCTCTTTAAAACAGCAGATTAAAATGAACGTGGTAGTTGACTGGATCCTTCAAGCCTTTGCGTCAAACCTTTGAATTGATGCAAAGTTCAGATTCCATTTTGTCGCATGATTTTTTCGCATCTTCAGCTGAAACCGAATCAAGATGATCTTCACAAACTCGTCACTGTCACTCGGGATAGACTCGATGACCGCTTTGGAAATGGGTCTGTACTTCTCCAACTTTGCCTTCGGTCTTCCCACACACTTCTACGTGATATTCCTCATCGTTACGAAAAGTGGCGTTCCATCAGAGTTCTTCTTCCTGAATCTCTCCGTTTGTGAGATTGTCATTTCTCTGAACGGACTGATATATGTGCTGTCGTTCTTTTGTGCAAGCATGTCGCCGCTATACTTATTTTTATTGGGATCCGCGGTCACGGGTCGTCCTCTGTTCCAGTGTCTGATGTGTGTGGAGCGTTTCCTGGCCGTGGTTCATCCCGTGACGTTCCTGAAGCTCAAACCTCTCAGATACAGGATCTTCTGCTGCTCCGTGGCTTGGACCTTCGTTCTCGCCTCGTGTCTGTACAGTTTGTTCACTGTCGTGACCATATACATGGCACATGTTTTCTTCTTGTCTGTTCAGCTGACACTCTTCCTCGCCGCCCAACTGTTCTGCTGCGTGTCGGTTCTTCTGGTTCTGAAACAGTCTGGACCAGGAGAGAGAAAAGAGGAGAATCACAAGAAGAGACGAGCGTTTTATCTCATCCTCATCACCACCGTCAACATGTTTATTCTGTACGTGCCGTTCACCACCACAGTGTTCTTCACCATTCTGACATCTCAGAACATCAAAAGCATCTGGAACGTTAGTTTGACCTTTTACGTCGTTGCTGGATTCGGGCAGCCTGTTCTTTACCTGCGGCGGATTGGTAAACTCTCTTGGTTGCGTTGTGGTTTGGGTCATTTTTTGTTTCCGTGAAACGTGTGAGAACACTCTTGATAAAGAGACGATATTCTGCAACTCGGTTGAGCAGGCAAGCAGCATATTATGTTAAACTTTGTGTACAATGTCTGGATTCTATCATAGAGTGGCTCAAGCGCACAACGCAACTGTGCATGGAGACTGACCCATCGTCTGCTCCCCACGTGTCCTGGACCTTCATGTGTCTCAAGAAAAAAGTTAATTGTGCATTATGTTGATCAACTGTGACAACCCTGCATGTCTGCAACGGTTTGTCTGAAATGCTACTTTTCCAAGAAGATAGTGGTGGAACAAAGTTGCAGTGACTTTCTCGCTGTAATTGTTACAATGTTGTACCTCAATACTGTAATGATAATAAACAACAACTACTACTACTACTACTACTACTACTACTACTACTACTAATTGATGGTACAAAGTTTGTCACCGTTTTTCATTGGCTCCTTGGCTCCCCTGGTGGCCACAGAAGGTAGTAGCAGAACTGATGGCATGACCGCCTGCATCGCCATCAGCACGGCAGCTTCTGTACCATAAAAAAAACGCTAATCGACTTTTTTGAGGGAACGAGCCACCAAAATATGGTCAAGCATGCTTAGTTTGGGAGGCTGTTTTGTAAATTCCAAGTTCTGTTCATTACAAATATAATTAATATATAATATGGTGCCTCGAAAATAATATGAAAAATGTAATGCCTCGATATAATATAATTCTGAGGCATTACATTTTTAGGCTTTTACTCACGATGCTTTCGTTGTCGGTGTATGCAAAGTCAAACTTTATAGATTAGCTAAAGGCTGTCAGGCTGATGCAGGTATTCTGTAAATTCGGTAAATCTTTAAGTCATTTGCCTACAGAACGTGGCGGATTGTGTTACGTGAAGTGCAGGTGTAAAAACGCACAGATCATTGTTCATCCAGACGATTCATCAGTCAGGTGAGATGCTTCTCAATCCACTAATGAAAAGCTATTTAAATCAAAACGATTCAGAGCATTGCTATTAATATAATATAGTTTAAATGCTTGACTACTTGGTCAATATTGTGGCGAAATATCGTCTGCAGTTATTTGGACGCACCTTTGCCGCTTGGTCGTATTAGATCAACTGTATTGAGTTAAACAAACCGAATGAGGTTTTGGTCTCCTTTCGCTTTTCCCAAAGAAAGCATACATTTCTTGAGTTGTAAAAAATTGTAGTGAAATGCAAGTCGGTTTGGATAAAAGTGTCTGATAAATGACTGTAAAGTAAAGTCCTTCTGTCAGGTGGTAGCCTTCTCTGTGGAAACCTCCTCAACAAAGACAAATGAATGAGTCATGTCAATCTCTTCTGTAGTTGGGGCTTTGAGAACCTCAGAACTAAGATGAATCTCTCGATCAACGACACATCTCACTCCATCAGTCTCGTACAGAGTCTGGAGATGTTCACCTACGGCTCTGGCTTTCTTCTGGGTCTCCCCACACACACCTACATCATTTGGCTGATCGTCACCGGCAGCGGAATCGCATCCGAGTTCTTCATCTTCAACCTGTCTGTGGTTGAGATCGGGTTGTCGCTGGACGGTTTGCTCTTTGCAATCGCGATATGGTTTTCAACTCTGTGGAGATTGAAATACTTTTTCCTAGGACTGTCCATCACAGGTCGACCCGTGTTCCAGTGTCTGATGTGTGTGGAGCATTTCCTGGCCGTGGTTCATCCCGTGACGTTCCTGAAGCTCAAGCCTCTCAGATACAGGATCTTCTGCTGCTCCGTGGCCTGGACTTTCACTATCGGATCTTGTCTCTGCAGCATGTTTAATGCTAAAGCGCATCTGGTGATACATATGTGGGTTTTGTCCCTGCAGTTCTTCCTCTTCTTCTTCATCCAGCTGTTCTGTTGCGTGTCGGTTCTCCGGGTTCTGAGACAGTCTGGGCCAGGAGAGAGAAAAGAGGAGAATCACATGAAGAGACGAGCGTTCCTCATCATCCTGGTCACCACGGTCAACATGACTCTGACGTATCTGCCGTGGTTGGTTCTGGGGCTGTACAGCACTCAGGCGCGCTGTCCTGAGAGCTGTTGGATGCCCGGTGTTCTCTGCTTTGTACTGTCCGGTTTCGTTCAGCCGGTTCTGTTTCTGCAGCGAACTGGAAAACTCTCCTGTGCAAATTTCACAAAAGCGACCATTTCTTGACTTACGAGCGATTTTATACACAGCAGTACCTCTCTTAAGGAATAACAAGTAAAACGAGTAAAACGCATAATGAGGTTTTTGTTGATAAAATATTGTCTCTTTTAACCAAATTATATTTCACAAAATGAAAGACGACAAGATTAGGAAAATAATTTGTTTACCGCGACTAAGAAAACGCGTTTGTTTTGCTGCGCGATTGTCGATCGAAACCCGTTTGGTCTTCTCGAATTAGGGCTTTTACATGCAAAACGCAGCAAATATAAGAAAATTTCCTTTTAACGAAATTGCTGACAGCACAAATTAATTTTGTTCAGCGAAGTGCCATAGATATAAAAATTTTGCTTTTTTTTATACGTATTAGTCTCTACTTTAGTCATTTGAGGTACACTGTAAAAAATGAATCATGAGGCTTGGAATTTATTTAAAAAAATTGTGAGATTGATGAAAAAGAATGTGCATGTGTCCTTGAAAAAAAATATAAATAAAAAAATAAATGAAGTTTCATCTCTTCTTTAAAGCAAACCAGTGCAATTGTTGGGGTCAATTTAATAAAGATTGAGAAAACGAGAATTCACATTTATTTTAAGAGATTTGGTTCAATTGGTTTGCGGTTTTAATTGAGTCACGTACATTTGAATCTCAATGTGAAGTGATAAAATGCTTTTTTGATAAACAGCAGATGAAGAGTAAACGTTCGGAGGAAAGTGATATTTTTTTTACATTCTTTTTCCAAGTATGTTCTACTTAAAAAGTAAGCTCTGAGAAATTACTTAAAATGTAATTTGTGTATAATGTTACCAAATATTTTTTCCGTAAATAATACGGTCACATTTTTTAGTGTATAGGTATGAAGAAATGTTCCCACTTGTGCTGGAAAACCACAAGTCTTTGGGTTCTTTGGGTCGTACAGTAAAGGTTGGAATGTTTGACCAGTAATGAAGATTAGACGCTGTCATGTTGACCCGAAATATAAGAATGTTTACCGTTTGACCATGTGGAATGTTTGATTGGGTTTGTGTGTTTCCATAAAGGACACAATGAAAAGAGCAAGAGAACATTTTTGGCCGTTGACATAGGTAAATTTGTTTTCCGGGTTTTTCCCGTCATCCGTGTTGTTAATGTTCCTGGTCTTACCTTCTCTCCCAAATTATGTCAACCACAGATTCTCTAGAGGAGGATTTGCGCTTAGTTTTCATAAGATCCATCTTTGTGTGAAAAGCCAAATAGCTTTTTTTTTTAAATTCATAGTACGGAAAGTATGTTTGTCAGACGATACATTTTTGCCTGAGCATTGAAAAAAAATGCATCAAGCGTTATTGAAATCAATGCAATACCTTTTCCTGAGATATTTGCATGAGGCTTGTAGAATTCGATTGAGCTGTTTGATATGGAGTCAGTGAAGATCCAGATCTCCAGGTAAAACCACTGTTATTTCTATAACTCTGCCTATTCGAAAAAATTGTAAGAGCTTTCATAGTCCCAGAGTCCAAAACTGTGCTTTTTTTTTTTTTTTTTAAGACACTTGACCATTAACCATTTGAGGTGGCTGGACTCCACACGCTTCTAATTACATTAAACACACCAAATCTGAGATCTGCTGAAGGTTGAGAACATGAAGAACTGGACTGAAAACATCTCGTCTACAGACTTAATCGATCCCTCAGTCACACCACTGGACCTTCTGGGAGAGTGTCTGTACAGCTTCAACTTCCTCGCCGGTTTCCCCACGCACTCCTGGATCATGTGGCTCATCGTCAGGAGAAGGAACGTAGCAGCTGAGATCTTCCTCCTCAATCTCGCCATCAGCGAGATCGGATTCTGCCTCAACTGTTTGATTTTTGTGTTGAACTTCTGGTTTGTCCCTCTTTTGACTTTAAAACTGTTTTTAGCAGGACTCAGCATCACAGGTCGACCCGTGTTTCAGATCCTGATGTGTGTGGAGCGTTTCCTGGCCGTGGTTCATCCCGTGACGTTCCTGAAGCTCAAGCCTCTCAGATACAGGATCTTCTGCTGCTCCGTGGCCTGGATCTATATTGTTGGAGCGTGTGTTTTTTGCGTGTTCACTGTAGGGCAACACCGCTCTGTTCATATATGGTTTGTGTCCATGCAGTTTTTATTCATCTTCTCCATTCAGCTCTTCTGTCTGTTGTCGGTTCTTCTGGTTCTGAGACGGTCTGGACCAGGAGAGAGAAAAGAGGAGAACCACAGGAAGAGACGAGCGTTCCTCATCATCCTCATCATCACCGTCAGCATGATGATCATGTATGTGCCGTACATCACCATGGGCTTATACACTTCTCTGTCAAAGGATCTGAACTCGACATACTGGAATATTGGCTTGCTTTGTTTCCTGTTGGCTGGTTTTGTGCAACCCGTTTTCTTTCTTCATCAGTCCGGGAATTGTTCTCTTCCTCATAAACACTGTATTCGGGGGGATTTTACTCTGTCAAGTGTCTGAATGAGCTGATTGATCTGATCGGTCCGTACTCGTCTCCACTCTTTAGACACTCCTGTTCTTCTGTAATGTCTTCTGCTGTTGTCTTAGACACAGAGGTTCTCTGGTTTAAAGGGCTGGATTTTTTTTGTCGTTTCAGCCAAACCAAAATTATTTCAAGTACATGACAACAAAGTAGCATCTGGAAATACAAGGTGGCAATAAAATAGCTTCAGAATTGTGTGGAAACTATAATTTCTGATGGTTTTTTTTTTTTTGGCTTAAGTCAAGGGGAAAATAAAGATTTTTCACGTGAGAATTCCAAGTGAGAATGCCGTGACACGAGTCTGTCTAGTTTCCTTTTCCAAAGACCAATTTGCTTTAACTGCCCCTCATTTTATAGGTCGCTTTGGATAACAGTTTCTACCATAGAAAATATGTAAAATATCTATAAAAAAATTTTTTGTCACGTCTCAAGTAGTTCCCGGAAAGCACAGAACATAGTTCTTCTCAGGCATGTTGGCTTCATTTGTTGATCAGAGAATTGAAAAATCCTTTATTAGTCCCACAGCGGGGAAATTTCACAAGTAACAATAATTCTCATAAAGAAAGAGCGTAGGATCTGCTGCTCACCACACACACAGCGTGAAAATCATCGGACAATGAGCCGTTTTGAAACGCCTCCTTAAAGACTCCTCCCATCAGTCAGCCACAGGTGTCAACAATTCCCAATCACCTGTGGCTAATGAGAGGGAGCACACCTGCAACACCACGACAAACACTATCGTAAGCACTACAACACAAACACTACATCACAAACACTGAAACGTGAACACTACAACATAAACACTGCAACAAACACTACAACATAAACACTGCAACAAACACTAGAACACAAACACTGCAACGTGAACACTACAACACAAACACTGCAACGTAAACACTGCAACGTAAACACTACCAATACAAACACTGCAACACAAACACTGCAACGTAAACACTGCAACACAAACACTGCAACGTAAACACTGCAACGTAAACACTACAATACAAACGCTGCAACATAAACACTGCAACGTAAACACTACAACATAAACACTGCAACAAACACTACCAAAACAAACACTGCAACACATACACTGCAACGTAAACACTGCAACACAAACACTGCAACAAACACTACCAATACAAACACTGCAACATAAACAACTACAACATAAACACTACAACAAACACTACCAAAACAAACACTGCAACACATACACTGCAACGTAAACACTGCAACACAAACACTGCAACAAACACTACCAATACAAACACTGCAACATAAACAACTACAACATAAACACTACAACAAACACTACCAATACAAACACTGCAACATAAACAATGTAACGTAAACACTCCAACACAAACACTGCAACGTAAACACTACAACATGAACATTGCAACAAACACTACCAATACAAACACTGCAACGTAAACACTGCAACACAAACACTGCAATCTAAACACTACAACAAACACTGCAATACAAACACTGCAAAACAAACACTATAACACAAACACTGTAGCATAAAATATGACATTTTTGTTTTTTCCTCATGTGGCAGTAATTGTTTCTAGATTAAATTATTGATGTTTTTTTTATTTGTTCCTATTATTTTTTGATAAATGCCATTTAATACAAAAAGACGAGAAAAAAAAAAAACAAGTAAAAACAATTAAAAAACAAATCCATTTGGAACAGTTAATTTAAGCAAAAAACGTGTCAAAAAATCAAACCGTTTTAATAGAAAATTAGATGTTAAATGAAAAACCTTCTCATTTTAGAAGATAACGTAAAGATTATAACGAATATTTCCTCAAGCGTCTCCGTGACCAGAACAGTGAGAAGGTTCTGACAGCAGCAGAAGAGTTTGCATGATGGTGGATGGTCCTGTGGAAACTGATGATTTTTCCTCCAGCTATTTGCATCAGGCTTTTAGAATGTGAGAAGAACCGGACTGTTGGTTCACTCTCCTCCTCTTCCTCTCAGCTGTTTATACACTTTGTTAGAAACGTCGTCCGTTCACATCAATTGATGGTTTTGCTCGTGGCCAACATGAATGATTCTGCAGTGAACATCTCAGACGTCAGGGACTCGCTGATCGTTCTGGAAATGTGTTTCTACGGCTTCAATCTTCTGTGTGGGTTTCTGGCTCACACTTGGGTCATTTGTCTGATTTGTAGGTCTGGAGGTGGCGTGGCGATGGAGATCTTCCTGCTCAGTCTCTCCATCTGTGAGATCGGCATCTGTTTGAACTGCTTTCTTTTTATCCTGGGCTACTGGGTTAGACATCTCCTCGGTTTGCAGCTGTTTTTGACTGGACTCACGATCTCGGGTCGACCCGTGTTCCAGTGTCTGATGTGTGTGGAGCGTTTCCTGGCCGTGGTTCATCCCGTGACGTTCCTGAAGCTCAAACCTCTCAGATACAGGATCTTCTGCTGCTCCGTGGCCTGGAGCTTCATTCTCGCCTCGTGTGTTTTCTGCTTGTTCACTATAATCCAACATTTTCCGGTGCATTTGTGGTTCTTGTTTTTGCAACTTGTCATTGTCTTTTCCTCAAACTCCTTCTGTCTGGTGTCGGTTCTTCGGGCTCTGAGACAGTCTGGACCAGGAGAGAGAAAAGAGGAGGATCACAGGAAGAGACGAGCGTTCCTCATCATCCTGGTCTCCACCGTCAGTACGGTGATCACATACGTTCCGTATTTGCTCACAGCTTTATATACGGTCCTGACGGGACGGAACAAATCCGCGTACTGGTTACCCAGTCTGGTTGCCTATGGTCTGGCTGGTTTGGTGCAGCCTCTCCTGTATCTGCGAAGAGCTGGAAAACTTACCTGCCAGACCAAGTAGTTTGTATTTCCCTGCTTTGTTTAAATGAAACATTATAATCTATATGTAATAACATTATATAATAGCTGCTTAATGCTGTAGAATAACTGTAGAATGTTGCAAAGATCTCACTTGTGTTGTTCTGTTGAGTTTCAGATCTGCTGTATCTACGTAAAGTCTGTTTTTTTTTTCTTCTTCAGGTAGTCACAATGATTTTGTTTAACTGATGTAGCTTTTCCTTTGAGCAAACGAAGCTGATAAGAATCACATGAAACCTTGGAATGGTGTAATGGTGTAATGCGAAAATAAATTAAGAACAAAAAAAATTACACAGTTCTGTACATATTCATCTACATAAATTATAATTTAGTTACTTATTCAGCATTCACTAGAAAAGTTTTATCATTTCTTTGAAATGAAGTAAGTAAGTGAGTGAGACACAAACCCGGAGCAGTGGGCAGACTTAAGCCGTGGTGGACAAGGAAATAGAGCTTCAGGAAGCGTGAGAGTGAGTCGTGTGCAGATGATGATTCCCTTCGAGATTTGTCTGTCTGTTTTCCATCACTTTCTAAAACGGGAAACTACGTATTTACAAGTCATTTGAAAGAAAAGTGATGTTCTGCTTTTACAGTTTGAGGCCTTGTTGAAGAAGCTCTTACAGGACTTGTTGAACACCCAAAAAACACACGTTCAATATAAAAAAAATCGCTTTGTTTTAGATTTTTCTGGCATTTCAATGATCCAGATTGATGTTGAGGCTTGAGTGATTAAGTACCGCAGGGATTTGTCCTGCTTTAACTTGATTGTATTTGCATAGAAGCCGCTGTGAGATGACAGTCGTACATTTTCTAGCACCAGGGAGAGAAGAACTCCTGGATGGGATTGGAGGAGTGGAGAGTACAGAGAGAGGTTGAGTGTCATGGAGGACGGGTGGTCTGTAAACCAGTTGTGGACCAAAGCAGCCCTATAGAAGCTTACATTGTCCCACATGATGAGATGTCGGGTATGTTCTGGTCTCTGAACAGTGAGTATGTCATGTGAGATGTCAGTGTTGTCTGGGACTATGGTTGCATGATGGTGAACAACAGCACTTTGGCGTATAGCTGCACACATTGTCATGTTACCATCACGTTGTCCTGGGACATTGTCCAATAATGTTCTCGACACGTCTCCAGGTTTTACTCGGGTTGTAATCGGCCTCATCTACAAAAAGTAGCTCATTTGGAAATGTCCTAGTGATGCTTGCCACAGTCTAACTCAAATTAGGCTGAACCTGTTGGCCAGCTTCCCTGAGGGTCATCCCATGGTTGATGACATGGTCCACTATAGTAGCGCTGATGTCATCAGATATTCTATTTCCTACTCTTCTTACCCTTCCTCTTTCCCCTCCTCTGCCTCTTTTTGCTCCTCCTTGTCCTCTTCCTCTATCTTCCTCTAACCCTCTCACTTCTTCAACTCCACGTCCTCTTGCTCCAACTTCTTCACCTCAGTGTCTTCTCCCTCGGCCTCCTCTGATTCGTACTCTTCTCACTCTTACTGCTCCCTCCATTCTACTCCACATAGACAGCTTACTTGTCACTTAAGTATAGTGCTTAGGCTGATTGCAAAGTGAACTGTTGCAAAGTTTAAAGTTCTGCAAAAAGAGTGTTGTGCCGTGAATTGTGCCTTTAGTTTTGAAAAGTGTGTGTTACAAAATTGCAAACTGAGTGCAAAGCAGTGTTTGTGCTTTTAGTTTTGCTAACTCTGTGAGTGGTTTTGCTATAAAAATTGTGCTACAAGAATCACAGTTTGGGTTTAAGCAATCAGAAAAAAAACTGTAAGCAAAAAACGTGTCAGAAAATCAAACCGTTTTAACAGAAAATTGGATGTCAAATGAAAAACCTTCCCATTTTAGAAGACAACGTAAACATGTTTAGGAACATTTTCTCAAGCGTTTCTGTGACCGGAGCCGAACAGTGAGAAGGTTCTGACAGCAGCAGGAGTGTTTGCATGATGGTGGATGGTCCTGTGGAAACTGATGATTTTTCCTCCAGCTATTTGCATCAGGCTTTTAGAATAAGTTTGGAGTGTGAGAAGAACCAGACCGTTTTTTCACTCTCCTCCTCTTCCTCTCAGCTGTTTATACACTTTGTTAGAAACGTCGTCCGTTCACATCAATTGATGGTTTTGCTCGTGGCCAACATGAATGATTCTGCAGTGAACATCTCAGACGTCAGGGACTCGCTGATCGTTCTGGAAATGTGTTTCTACGGCTTCAACCTTCTGTGTGGGTTTCCGGCTCACGCTTGGGTCATTTGTCTGATTTGTAGGTCTGGAGGTGGCGTGGCGATGGAGATCTTCCTGCTCAGTCTCTCCGTCTGTGAGATCGGCATCTGTTTGAACTGCTTTCTTTTTATCCTGGCTAACTGGATTCGACATCATCTAGGTTTGCAGTTGTTTTTGACTGGACTCACGATCTCGGGTCGACCCGTGTTCCAGTGTCTGATGTGTGTGGAGCGTTTCCTGGCCGTGGTTCATCCCGTGACGTTCCTGAAGCTCAAACCTCTCAGATACAGGATCTTCTGCTGCTTCGTGGCCTGGAGCTTCATTCTCGCCTCGTGTGTTTTCTGCTTGTTCACTATAATCCAACATTATCCAGTGCATTTGTGGTTCTTGATTTCGCAACTCGTCATTGTCTTTTCCTCAAACTCCTTCTGTCTGGTGTCGGTTCTTCGGGCTCTGAGACAGTCTGGACCAGGAGAGAGAAAAGAGGAGGATCACAGGAAGAGACGAGCGTTCCTCATCATCCTGGTCTCCACCGTCAGCTCGGTGATCACATACGTTCCGTACTTGCTCACAGCTTTAATTACGGTCCTGACGGGACGGAACAAGTCTGTGTACTGGTTACCCAGTCTGTTTGCCTATGGTCTGGCTGGTTTGGTGCAGCCTCTCCTGTATCTGCGAAGAGCTGGAAAACTTTCCATCCGGACTAAGTAGTTTGTATTTCCATGCTTTGTTTAAATGAAACGTTATAATTTGTACAATGTTATGTAATTAGACATAATAGCTGCATAATGCTGTAGAATACCTGTAGAATTTTGCAAAGATCTCGCTCTTGATGTTCTGTTGAGTTTCAGATCTGCTGTATCTGTGTAAATTCAGGTAGCCACAATAATTTTGTAACACTGATGTAATTTTTCCTCTGAGCAAACGGCTGATTATAAGTCTCAAGAATAGTGTAGCAACAATAAATTATGAACAAAAAATTACACAGTTCTTCTGTACATATTCATCTACATTTAGTGACAAATGCAGCATTCACCAGAAAACATTTTAACATTTCTTTTATGTGAAGTGAGTGAGTGAGACACACAAACCCGGAGCAGTGGGCAGCCTTAAGCCGTGGTGGACAAAGAAAACAGAGCTTCAGGAAGCGTGAGAGTGAGTCGTGTGCAGATGATGATTCGCTTTGAGATTTGTCTGTCTGTTTTCCATCACTTTCTAAAACGGGAAACTACGTATTTACAAGTCGTTTGAAAGAAACATATTTTCAATAATAAAAGTCACTTTGTTTTGGATTGTTCTGGCATTTCAATAATCCAGATTGATGTTGAGGTTTGAGTGATTAAGTACCGCAGGGATTTTTCCTGCTTTGACTTGATTGCATTTGCATAGAAGCCGCTGTGGGATTGTGAGGTGTGAAGTCCATTTGTTTTTCAGCTGAACTCAGTCAGACATTTACCATCATCACGCACAGAACCCTCTCCACCGGTGGTCCACCCTTCCAGAATCTTCACAAATGCTCAAACGGCTTCAAAGTCTTATACAAAGACATTTATCCAGTACGATTCAGGACATTACAGCACCACGTCTTCATCTCAACCGAAAACCAGGAGATACGCAAACATGAGCAGCCTGAACGTCTCCATCGCTCTTACAGACGCTGTGAAGATCTCCGTGTGCTTCAGTAACTTTCTACTGGGTCTCCCCACACACTCCTACATCCTGTGGCTCCTCGTCACCAGAGGTGGAGCAGCATCCGAGATCGTCTTTGGCAACGTCTGTGTCTGTGAGATTCTAATCTGTCTAAACAGTTTACTCTACGGCCTGTGGGTTCTATTTCCAAAGCTGTTCTATTTGGTATTGATGACCGAAGGGACCAGCGCAACAGGTCGTCCTCTGTTCCAGTGTCTGATGTGTGTGGAGCGTTACCTGGCCGTGGTTCATCCCGTGACGTTCCTGAAGCTCAAACCTCTCAGATACAGGATCTTCTGCTGCTCCGTGGCCTGGACCATCATCCTCGTCTCGTCTTTGTTCTGCATAATCTCCAATGGCACTGAACTCTCATATGTTTGGTTCTATTCATCACAGTTCTGTATCTTCTTCTTCATCCAGTTGTTCTGTCTGTTGTCGGTACTTCGGGCTCTGAAACAGTCTGGACCAGGAGAGAGAAAAGAGGAGAACCACAGGAAGAGACGAGCGTTTAATCTGATTCTAGTAACTTCTCTCTGCATGTGCTTCTCGTACGTGCCCTTCACTGTGGCGGGGTTTATTTACGCCATGTCCGACCTCTATATCGATGGACTATTCATCACTGCCTGGATCACTAATGTCACTGCGGGTTATGTGCAGCCTGTTCTTTATCTGCAGAGAATTGGAAAAGTGTCCAATTTCTGTTTCTCTAAAAGAATAAACACTTGACACCAAGTGTTGCTAATGCTGTCTGCTGACCAGCTATTGATGACAAACCATTAAAATCGCCTTCTCAATAAAATTAGAACTTTTTTTTGTTTCTGTTGCGGAGTGGTGTGAGCAGGGTGGCGAGATGCAGGGCCAGAGACTGTAGTGACACAAAATGCAAATTAGATTACTAAGCTAGAACTAGAACTTACAAGTGAACACAGGAACATGACGAGGTACACATCAGTTGACTGACTAAAGACATAGGGACATGTGACGACTTGAATAATAACACAAACTAGGCACATGTAACCCAGTGCTATTGTACTTAAGATACATATATCTATTTTCAATAATGGACCAGTCTAGGTGTAAGTTTCGCTACAGGAGGGCAAAGAATGAAGACAGACAGACCAAGAAAATTACTGTATAGAAAAGTTTAGTAATGTAAAATACTAAATATGAAAATTGAACTTTGAGAACAGGAGCAATAGAAAATTGAAATTAATTAATTAATTAATTAAGTTAAATAAGACAATGCGTTATCTTATAATTAGTACTGTCACTTTAAATTTCCTTTCACAGTTTTTAAAGGGTTGGCTTGCTTTTTCAGCTCAGTTATATTGATTCACACAAAAAACCTGACCTGTTTCTATTAACAGGGTCTTAATAAAAAATACAGTCTGTTTACACAAACACAGTTTTTATACACGCACCTATATACACAAATATATACATACATAACTGCTAAACCAATGCAGACAGGCAGGGGTCAATAACGAGGTCGATAATTAATCAATTAACAAGGCAAGAGCAAGGTCAAAAAAATCTAGGCAATTCTAGATACAACAAACGCTGGAATGACAGAAAAAACACTGATAATCTGGCGAAGCCATAGGTGATGAATTGGTGTTTAAATACAAAGCATTATTACAAAAGAATAACAGCTGGGACAAACAACAATAGATGCGGACATGACGCGTGAGGCTCTCAAAATAATAGTCAGAATAAGTGTCAAAATCAAAAGTTCCAAAGGGCTATGCGCCAGAGTCGTGACAGAACCCCCTCGTCTAGGGCGGATTCCAGAGGACCCAGGTGCGCTCCTCTGGTCCATACCCCTCCCACTCCATGAGATATTGATAGCCAGGCCCCACTCCGCAGCTTGCCAACATTTACCGGACATGTAGGCCGGACCTAGTAGGGCGGACCGCCGTAGACGACCATCTGAGGAACCAAGGCACTGGTGACTTATGGCTGGAATCAGCAGAGGTGATAGGTAGGGTTTCCATCTGTTCAATGGCAAATGGCCCAATGAAACTGTGTTTAGAGGGGCAGGTCTTTGGTAGAGAGCCAAACCTGCTGACCGTCTACATAGAGTGGTTCTGGAGAACGGTGACGATTAGCTGCCCTATTGTGGCGGTCCTGGCTCTGTAGCATAGCCCGGCAGGTCCGCAACCACCTGCCCCGACAACGCCAGAGTAAACCGTGGGATGAGGGAATGACAATCTCTTCTACCAGAGCTGGAAACAGTGGTTGTTGATATCCATAGGTACATTAGGATGGCGACGGACCCGTGGATGAACAAGGCAAAGTATTATGGGCGTACTCCACACATATCTGTTGTTGACTCCATGTGGAAAGTTTTGGGTGGGTGAAAGTTGAAAAAAAGACCAGCTGTTGGTTTGTTCTTTCAGTCTGGCCATTACTCTCTGGATGATAACCTGATGACAGACTGACCTGGGCTCTTTTGAAAGAAAAGTGATTTTCTTGAGACTTTGATGCAGAAGCTGTAACAGGATTGGTTGAACACCCAAGAAACATTTTGTTCATATTTCAATACACTTTCATGCTAGATGTATGTTGAGCAGGAGGTTGTGATTAAATAGCGCAGGGCTTTTTCTGCTTTAACTTGGTGTATTTGCATTGAAGCCGCTGTGAGATGAATGTGAGTGTGAACATTTGTTCTTCAGCTGAACTCAGTCAGAGATTTACCATCATCACGGACGGAACCTTGGTCCACCGATGGTCCACTCTTACCGAATCTTCACAAAAACCCACAGGGTTTACGTTTACGGCTTCAACGTCTATTTCAAGAATTTTATCCAGTACGATTCAGTCTTCTCAGGACATTACAACAGCTCGGCTGGGAGGTGAAGGACGTTCTCGTATAGGGTTTCTTCACATCACAAGTGAAGAAAACCAGAAGAAATGCAACAATGAACAGCCTGAACGTCTCCACGCCGACAAACTCTATTGCTGTTACAGACACTCTGAAGGTTATTACGTGCTTCAGTTACTTTCTGCTCGGACTCCCCACACACTCCTACATCCTGTGGCTGCTCGTCACCAGAAGTGGTGCAGCATTCGAGATTGTCTTTGGCAACGTCTGTGTCTGTGAGATTTTAAACTGTCTAAATTGTTTATTCTATGGGATGTGGGTTCTATTTCCAAAGCTGCTGTATTTGGTAATGATGACCGAAGGGATCAGCTCCACAGGTCGTCCTCTGTTCCAGTGTCTGATGTGTGTGGAGCGTTACCTGGCCGTGGTTCATCCCGTGACGTTCCTGAAGCTCAAACCTCTCAGATACAGGATCTTCTGCTGCTCCGTGGCCTGGACCATCATCCTCGTCTCGTCTTTGTTCTGCATGATCACCAATGGTGCTGATGTCTCATATGTCTGGTTTTATTCATCACAGTTCTTCTTCTCCCTCTCTGTCCAGCTCTTCTGTCTGTTGTCAGTTCTTCGAGCTCTGAAACAGTCTGGACCAGGAGAGAGAAAAGAGGAGAATCACAGGAAGAGACGAGCGTTTAATCTGATTCTAGTAACTTCTCTCTGCATGTGCTTCTCGTACGTGCCCTTCACAGTCGCGGGGTTTATTTACGGCGTTTCCGGACTCTATATCAATGCGCTGTGGCTCACTGCCTGGATCACTAATGTCACGGCGAGCTTTGTGCAGCCTGTTCTTTATCTGCAGAGAATTGGAAAAGTGTCCAACTTCTGTTTCTCTAAAAAAGGGCACGTTTGACACCACACAAACACCTACACACACTCCGCTGGGCCACATCTGCTCTAAACTCGGAGACATCTGTGTTTCTAAAATCTAAATTTTTTATTTTAACGGGAAGTAATTTCAGGAAAACTGGGAATGTTGTGAACAGCTTTGAATTTCAGAGAATAATCATTGTGACAGTTTTTCACCATTCCATAATTTCCACAAGGTACAGATGAACTTTCTCACACACTAATGAGTAGCAGATATCTAAGGAACAATATTTAAGAGGCAATTCAAAATTGTCGTTGAAATACATTTTAAATTGTGCCGAAGCGCACAAAACTCAACCGCAACAATATTTACCAAATTTGTTTTAAAAAAACACAAAATACACATTTTCATTATTCCTTTCCCCTTTCAAGTGTTGCCCTTGCTTATTCACCGACATGCCCACTGACTTTGATTGGCAGGCTCTGTGATTGGGTGGAACTTTTGGATGGATTCTCCCAGGACATCAGTGCTAAAGTACTTGAGTAAATTGACTTTGTTACTCTACTTGAGTATTTTAGCCACTTTGTACATGTACTGAGTATCAAAATTATAAGCGACTTTTGTGATTTAGTATCTGCATCTTTACTCCCTCTACATCTGAAAAGACACTTATAATTACTCGCATTGTGATTATGTGCGACAAGTCAGCATCTTTTTCAACCGCGGTTAATTTATTGGCCGGACGAAGTGATATCGCCATCTGCAGGATGCTGAAGGTACTTGATGCATTTTATCAGCCTCGTGAAGCCACATGAACATCAATTAGTTTTTTGCACATTTAAGTTGGGTTGAGACTATTTATTTTGTTCTGCCATTTTGAAACATTGAGGTGCTACATTAAATTTCTGTATTGGAAATAAAACCTCATTACATAAGAGTTTCATTTTGAGTTTCATTTCTGAGGTGAAGTTGGACGCGTAGATGGATAGCAAAAAGCTGAAATACCAAAAAATTCAATTATCCCTGGGAATTATAAAAAGATCAGTCTGATTAAAGCAACAGGATGTTTGTAGAAACGTCTGTGACTTGTGCTGGTGGGCGTGTCTCAGTGCTCATTGCGGCTTCCTGGGCGGGGCAGATGTTCAGGTTCAGGCATAGTGAATAAAGGTTGCCGAGAACTTTCAACATTTGCATCGTGTCTCCTACATTGTCATTTTTCATCCTGGGACGTGAAGCCATTTTAGCTCTTACATAACGCGTTTCGATTGGTGGCTGGAAGCCTGGAGCTGATTGATTTATTTTGAATTGGTGAGTGACTGTCGATTCATTTCTTTATTTCTGAAACAGTAGTTCCACTTTTCACAGCAGATTATTTCTTATTGATGAAGGTTCAATGTGATCTGCTCCCCAAACAGATATTCCTCCGTTTAGTTTTTCACTATAATTCAGGTTTTTGTCCAACCAGAAGACCTTGAGCGAGATCTTCAGATGAGAACAACTGAGCAGCTGGAGATACGTGTCACACAAAAGTTCCGGTTAAAAGAAAGATTGACACTTGTGGTCTTCAGCTGTCAGTGAACTGCTTCTAAACACTGGAGATCTGAAAGCTCTTCCCAGATCAGCTCCTCGTGTTCCTCTCGTTCCTCTATTGTTTGCCAACTATTAGATTTCTTGAATTTGAAGAAGCTCAATTGAGGAAGTATAACCAAAACTTTTCTTATGCTTCATAGTGTGTGGTTCTCCGAGGGGCTGAAGTGAAGAGCAGAGATGAACTTCACCACAGAAGAAGCTTCTACTAACTCCTCGAACAGAGACCTTTTCAATGACCTGACGTTGTCTATGTACATCTTTCATGTTCTGGTGGGTCTCCCCACACACTCTTACATCATTTATCACATCGTCACAGGAAGTGGACTGGCTGCCGAGTTCTTCATCCTCAATTTCGCTGTTTGTGAGATCGTAAATTGTCTCTGCAGTTTGTTTTATGTGATTTCAAATTATAGTTCTTGTCCAGTCATTTTAGCAGTGGTTCTTGAAGGACTTTGCACAACGGCTCGTCCCGTGTTCCAGTGTCTGATGTGTGTGGAGCGTTTCCTGGCCGTGGTTCATCCCGTGACGTTCCTGAAGCTCAAACCTCTCAGATACAGGATCTTCTGCTGCTCCGTGGCCTGGAGCTTCAGTTTTTTGTCATGCGTGTGCTACTCTATAGCTGATAAAACGTCAGATGGTAGTATTTTCAAATGGTTATTTTCATTGGAATATACTGTTTTCATCACCATCCAGTTGTTCTGTTGTGTGTCGGTTCTCCTGGTTCTGAAACGGTCTGGACCAGGAGAGAGAAAAGAGGAGAATCACAGGAAGAGACGAGCGTTCCACATCATCCTCATCATCACCGTCAGCATGATCATCACTTACATTCCGTACACTGTCATGGCGTTTATCTCAGTTCTGACGAAACAAGATAAATATGATAACTGGGTCTACGCTTTGTACTTTTATTTTATAGCTGGCTTCATCCTGCCGGTTCTTTACCTGAAGAACGCTGTAAAACCGTCTCGCAACTAAACTACTAAACTTTTTTTTTCCCCATCAAATTCAGAAATTGTCAATAAGTAAGAGTTGTAAATTATTTGCCTGAAATTTCAGTGATTTGTCTGATTTGCATTAGTAGTTCACCTATGATGACAAACGTGATGTTCTGTACATCACTTTCAGAAGATCGATGTTTTAATATTTGAATATCAGGTGTTAAGTTTGCAGCTGAAACATGAACTCAATGGAAAAAAAAGACTTGTGATCTTTACACACACACACACACACACACACACACACACACACACACTAGAATTCTACATGATCTCTGCAGTTTTTCTTCATACAAGCACAATGTCTCTCAATGAATTCACTGGAAAAATAAATGAATATTTGTATTACTTGAAACGCTGTGAGTTTGTTTTTTCTATTTTTGGTAACTTTATATATTGGCACATTCTCTTCTGAACCCAGATGACGGGAGAAGCCAGACGCAACATTCGCAGGTGATGAACCTTTATGCTTTATCTACATTAACGTCTATTCTGATGTTGTTCTATAGATTTGTTTGGTTGATTATTTAGTGATTTAGATGTGATTACTATTCCTGCTGCACTGCTGAATGTACCTTATTTGCGCAAATAGAAGCACCCCATTTTTTTTTTTTTTTTTTTTTTTCAAAATTTTAAATACTCAAAACATGGAGGGGGGGCGGGGCATATGCACATATTTTAAAAATGTTTATAAAATATAGAAGCACCGATTTTTCACTTTTTCATGTCCACTTTTCTTTCTTTCTTTAAATAATGGTTTTGGAGGCAGACATGCATATTTGCTTTTTTTGGCTGAAAAAACAGAACTAAAGAAACATTGGCAGTGGCTAAGTGTTAGAAATAAAATAGAATAATTAATAGTGGAACAAACTAACCAAACTAAATAGCAGGCGTAGATCAGGGCTGATGGTGAGAAGTACGCAAGCAAGCCAAAGCGACAGAGCCGAAAGAGAAAAGTCAACAACAAAGAACACAGGCAAGGAGTCAAAACCAGGGAACAAACACAATCAAAACGCTCGGTCTGATGCACAGGGCAAAACAATACTGCACAATAATGATCATTGTGAAGCTTCTGATTAAGACCTTGCCTGAAAATGTCTACAACTGCACTGACTGGAGTGCAAAGGCTCATGGGAGTTGCAACTCCGATCACTCGAATGGATTTTTTTTTTTCGTTGTAAGCAAAGAATTTCAAGAGAAGTATTTAGCCAGAAATTTGAGGCTTTCTTTCCTTCAAATTTTTATTTTCAGCCTCAAAATTCAGCGGGCTGCTTATATTTGTGTAAATACTGTAACAATTTCTTATTTTCAGCTTAAATAATCATTTCTGAAGCAGACAGAAGAAGCATCAGCGGCTGAAGAGAAGAGACGAGCAGAGATGAACTTCACCGCAGAAGAAACATCTACTAACTCCTCAGCACCGGAGATGGGGATTATAGATCATTTGCGTGTGTCTGTGTTCTTCATTCATTTTCTGGTGGGTCTCCCCACACACTCTTACGTCGTACGACTCATCATCACTGGAAATGGACTTGCTGCCGAGTTCCTCATCCTCAATCTCTCCGTCTGTGAGATCGGAATCTGCATCAACAGTGTCCTCTATGTGATTTCAGATTTTGTGTCATGTCCCTTTAATTTAAAAGTGCTTCTTGAAGGTCTCGGCACAACAGCTCGTCCTCTGTTCCAGTGTCTGATGTGTGTGGAGCGTTTCCTGGCCGTGGTTCATCCCGTGACGTTCCTGAAGCTCAAGCCTCTCAGATACAGGATCTTCTGCTGCTCCGTGGCCTGGAGCTTCACTCTCGCCTCGTGTCTCTGCTGTATTTTGTTTGTACAAACGTTGGACGATTATATTTTCACATGGACGTACTCAATTCAGTACATTTTATTCATCCTTATCCAGTTCTTCTGTCTGGTGTCGGTTCTTCGAGTTCTGAAACACTCTGGACCAGGAAAAGAGGAGAATCACAGGAAGAGACGAGCGTTTTATCTCATTCTCGTCATCACACTCAGCATGTCCTTCACATATGTGCCGTTCATCATTTCAGCGTTTTGGTATCTTCTAACAAGCCAGAATTCAAAAGGACTTTGGTTCATTTCTTGGTGCCTTTACATTCTTGCAGGTTTCATCCACTCTTTTGTCTATCTAAAATCCTCCAGGAAACTGGCTTGTTGGCGATGGCCATGAAGCTTTGTGTACTCAGTGACCTTGAGGGCCCAAAAATCACCTGTAAAATGGATGGATGTCTCCATTCATCTCCTACACTCCATCTATCCTCCTACAGATCTTCTGGACGTGGTCTGTCAGTCCTGATGTGCGCCATCACTGACATGCTGGCTTACTTATTGGTATCATTAGTCCATCAACAGGAACCTTTCTGATCTTTAACGTCATTCTGTATACATCACCAAGCAAAATGCATCTTTAGGGATTTTATTATTCTGTCAGGAAAGAGACAATGAACTCAATCACAATATAAATCAGCACTGCAGAAATAAAACGGGAGATACTAAACTACTGAGATGAGACTGAGGAGAACAACAGAGAACACATGTGATTGTAAAGCTCCACAAGCTCAACCACACAAACGTACAGCCGTGGAATCGTTCCATTGGGCTGGAGGAGAGGGCAAACAACTGTTGTTAAAGTACTTTTTAAGTAGAAAACTGCATAAAAACAAGAATTGTATGAAAAGACGGAATTAGAAAATGTTTATAAATGAACAAACTATTTATGGTTGCTACATGATTTACATTTTTTTGCTACACTTTAAAATGATAAGATAGCAAGATAAATGAATATCGAGATGCAATTAGAAGTTAATAAAGTGATATTAAGCATAATTTTTTTTCATAAATAATACCCTGATTCAACAAATGGAGGAGTTAAGTAATTCTGCATTATGGACATGTATGTAGGATAAATATCTGAATTTGAAAGTTTTTAATGTTTTAAGATTAATTTGAATGTTTTAAGGTTAACGAAAAATTCAGAACACTTTCCAGTGTCAGTAAAAATATAATACGTCATCCAAAAATGTCAACCATCGCAGAACTGGACACACATATTCACACTTTCACTTACACCTATGGTCAATTTTCCAAAGCCAATTCTCCTGGAATGCGTGTTTTCGGACTGTGGGACAAAACGGAGACCTGGAGGAAACCCACACAGGCTTGGAGAGAACATGCTCCACACAGAAAGACCCTGGTCGGTGTCAAAGTCATGGGGAAAAGTATTTGCCCCCTTCCTGATGTCTGTGTTTTTTGCAAAATTTTCCACTCAAAAGGTTTTCTGATCATCACACCAATTTTCATAACAACACGAGGAAAAACAAAAATCAGTTTCTGAGAATGGATTCAATTTTTTAAGGCATAAAAATTATCCAAGCCTATCTGGTCCTTACTGAAAAAGCATCATAGCAATGATACAGTACATGAGAACGCTTACAGCTTTTCTAGAGCACATGTTTAAAAATCTGACTGAGGTAAAGGAGCGTGGGCTCTTTAAGAGTTCAGGGGCGGGAACTGCCTGAAGCCACGCCCACCTGTAGTTTTCTTTAAGCGAGTCTGGGTCGTCATTCTCACAATTTTTAGGAATTAAATGAAAGTTAATCAAAAACAGGCTCAGCAATTGATCACTGAATTACCTGAATTATTTTAATATTTGGTTAACGAAAGGCAAATGACAAGAACGATTGTCGAGTGATTTGTTCAGATTTTTTTTTCGAGTTTGGTGAGGTGATACTTCTATTTTTGCACACAGCTACACACTATTTAAACAAGACTTTCTCTTTAAAAAAATCATTTCAAATCATTTCTTCAAGTAGTAGAATTATGAACATAAGAACATAATGTAGTATTGGTTCTCTTTTGTTGTAGCAGCTTAAATCCAGAAAGGCATTTTGTAAATTGACAACTTATAATATTCTGTTTTGTCACGTCACATGTCCTTAGATATTGGTTGATTTTTTTTCTTGGCATAGTGCTAATTTATTGCCAAATCTTTTGCAGAATCTTCTGTTCCACTGATCTGTAAAGATCTGCTGAAGTGAAGAGACGAGCAGAGATGAACTTCACCGCAGAAGAAGCGTCTACTAACTCCTCAGCACTGGACATTGGCATCATATTTAGACTGAGAGAAGCTTTGTACTTCATAAATTTTCTGGTGGGTCTCCCCACACACATTTACGTCATCCGACTGATCGTCACTGGAAGTGGATTTGCTGCCGAGTTCTTCATCCTCAATCTCTCCGTCTGTGAGATCGGAAATTGCCTCAGTAGTTTCTTCTATTTGTTGTCAAATTATAGTTCATGTCCAACAATTCTAGCGAAGTCTCTTGAAGGACTTTGCACAACGGGTCGACCCATGTTCCAGTGTCTGATGTGTGTGGAGCGTTTCCTGGCCGTGGTTCATCCCGTGACGTTCCTCAAGCTCAAGCCTCTCAGATACAGGATCTTCTGCTGCTCCGTGGCCTGGACCATCAGCTTCATCACATGCTTGTGCTACGTTATAACTCTAAACATTTCACAAGGAGACATTTTCATATGTCTTTTTTTATTTCAGTACATTGTTTTCATCTCGGTCCAGTTGTTCTGCTGTGTGTCGGTTCTTCGGGCTTTGAGACAGTCTGGACCAGGAGAGAGAAAAGAGGAGAATCACAGGAAGAGACGAGCGTTTAATCTCATCCTCATCATCACCGTCAGCATGTGCATCACTTACGTTCCTTACACCGTCACAGCGTTTTGCTTTGTTTTGACGAAACACACTTTCCTTGAATCGTGGTTAGTGTCTTTGACTTGTTACGTTCTCACTGGTTTTTTGCCTCCTGTTCTTTATCTGAAAAACACTGGTAAAAATGTTTAACACACGTTCAAAGACAATTCACGGGAGATTTTTTCTTTCACGGTCTAATATATTTTCAAACATAATTTGTCTAGAAACCCTTTGTTCGATTTACATTAAAAGTCCATCTACGATGATAAACGTGACATTCTGTCGTACACATTCAGAAGATTGACGCTTGTGAATTTGAATATTTGTACTCGTGACAAACTCTGTGTGTGGAGAAACAATTTAACTTTTTAAAAAATAAGGGGCAAAAAAAAACAAACAAACACAAAGTTCTCTAACTAGTTGGTTTTTAATTTAAACTGACTCAAGTTTGGGTTGATGGTGATAAATGGACAATAGTGCAACACTTTATTCATTAATAAAATGGGGCGTGGTCCCTATTAAAGATTAGGAGGCTATCGAGATGACTCTCATATCGAACACGGATCTCATCTCAGCTCAGTAAAAATGTCTCACGAGTTCTAAGGACATTCTGCCGTTCCTCACAAGTCTGTTTGTCTTGCTAAGTGAATCCAAACATTTGCTCCGAGTCGTGGAGTTTGATGTTCCAGAGAGACGAAGCCTCAGTCCTCAGGTACGATGTTCTCTTAAACTCACCTTCATCAGATCATCAGATATGAGCGGATGCTGTACTTGATAATAAACCGATTGAGTTGATTGTGTTAGTGTGTGCGGTGTGGCATGAGGATGATCCTTGTTGTTGTTACTGATGGAATCCAGCACGAGAATGAAGTGTTTTAGCAATGTGGCTAAAAGTTACATCTTCAACTGAATCCTCACTTCTCAACCTTCTCTCGTCTTTCACAGTTTCATCATGCTCGTGTAGAGTTCTATAAGTGGCTGAAGAGACGAGACGAGCAGAGATGAACTTCACCACAGAAGGAACATCTACCAACTCCTCAGATCACTTCATTGGACTTGTCAAAGGTCTGAAGATGTCGTTGTACCTCCTTCACTTTCTGGTCGCTCTGCCCATACACTCATATATCTTACGGCTCATTGTCACTGGAAGTGGTTTTGCGGAGATCTTCATCTTCAATCTTTCAGCTTGTGAGATTGTCAACTGCTTCGGAAGTTTGTTCTATGTGTTGTCAAACTTGAACTTGTGTCCGAAACTTTCAGCAACGGCTCTTGAGGGACTTTGCACAACTGCTCGTCTTGAACTTCAGTGTCTGATGTGTGTGGAGCGTTACCTGGCCGTGGTTCATCCAGTGACGTTCCTGAAGCTCAAACCTCTCAGATACAGAGTCTTCTGCTGCTCCGTGGCCTGGACCTTCAGCTTCCTCTCGTGTCTGTTCCACGTTTTGTTTATCAGCGTTTTAGACAAGAATATTTACACAGGGATGTTTTCAGTGCAATATGCCGTTTCAATCTCCATCCAGTTGTTCTGCTGTGTGTCGGTTCTTCGGGCTCTGAAACAGTCTGGACCTGGAGAGAGAAAAGAGGAGAATCACAGGAAGAGACGAGCGTTTCTCATCATCCTCATCACCACCGTCAGCATGTGCATCACTTACGTTCCTTACACAGTTACGGCGTTGTCCTCGGTTCTGACAAACATTTCTACTATAGAACTTTGGCTGATATCCTTGTTTTGTTACGTTTTTGCAAGTTTTGTTCCACCAATTCTTTATTTGAGAATTACAGGAAATCTTCCGTGCAAATTACTGAACAATATGCCGTCTATTATATGTATGTATGACTGATTCCATCTAATATTGGTAAATATGGACACCGTGTCTTTCACTTACGCATGTATCACTTTATTTTGTCTATATTATTTTCAGAACATTTTCTCATTGTGCAGCTTGTTACCATTTGTTTGGTTTTTCCCATCCATCACCATCTCGACACCTTTTCGCAACACAAAAAAAATAAAATATTTGAGAAATAATAATTTGCATAACAGGTGTTTGTCTCTTAATGTCCTTGCTTGCATTGATAGCAGAAACAATAACCATTAATTTCGTTTGAAGGCCAAAAATTTGTGTAAAAAAAAAAACAAATATGGGTTATGGAGGCTGATGATTGGCTGTGACTCCTGGAATGATGGCAATATGGCCACTAGGGACCCACATGCATTTAACCCAGAAAAGGGTGAGGGTCAGTGTCTTGAGGGTCAACTAGTTGCAAAACCAGCTGAAGAAGATTAGTGGTCCTCAAACCAGACTCCATCTTAAATAGAAGTTTCTTACCAGGAGCCCTGGACTTAGACTCCTGAGCATAAGCCTTATAGGAAGCAAGTTCTACTCTGGTCAAATGTGTCTGTGATCTAGTCAAAAGCTTTGCCAAAGTCCTGAAACTCCAAAGAATCCTAGGGAAACCCCACTAAGTCCCACCTTGATAGAAGATCTGAAAACGAACATCACTGAGATCAGAATAATGGTGATGGGTGAATCAACATCTCAACTGTTGAGAACAACTTATAAGGGTTCACTTTACTGAGTCTATGTGCACTTCACTGGATGATTTAAATGCCTAGCACCAATTCGATGTGGTTCACCATGTTGACACTCTCACACAAACTTTAAAGTGTCCAGCTTCTGCTTCCTCCTCAAAATATGACAAAGTCGACTGATTCCTTTGAGTTTTCTTTTCACTTTCTGATGAGAGAAGTTCACTACATTGAATTCACTTTTGGAAAAATATTGAAATGCATTAAAACAGCAATGGATGTCCTGCATTGTATAAAAGAATGGGCTTCTAGAAGCTTCTCTCATTGGTTTGCCTTGGCAATGTTTATTCTACCCAACTTTAGACGTTTGCATATCGTCGGTGAGGTTCTGTGTGACATAGACGTGTTGATCCAGGAACATTCACAGGTATTAAACACGGTTTTTTATTTCATTCTAAAGATTGAAACAGTTTTGATACTCAAACACGGAAAACATGTAATGTAATTTGCAGATTTTTGTTTTCCTCAGAATCGGTTGAATATTAGTAGCTTATTAATGTCTTTTCATCATCGACAGTTCATGTATAGTTCTGTGAGAGGCTGAAGTGAAGAGACGAGCAGAGATGAACTTCACCGCAGAAGAAGCGTCTACTAACTCCTCAGCACTGGAGATTAGCGTCATACAGAGACTGAGAGAAGCTTTGTACTTCATAAATTTTCTGGTGGGTCTCCCCACACACTTTTACGTCATCCGACTGATCGTCACTGGAAGTGGATTTGCTGCCGAGTTCTTCATCCTCAATCTCTCCGTCTGTGAGATCGGAATCTGCATCAACAGTGTCCTCTATGTGATTTCAGATTTTGTGTCATGTCCCTTTAATTTACAAATGCTTCTTGAAGGTCTCGGCACAACAGGTCGTCCTCTGTTCCAGTGTCTGATGTGTGTGGAGCGTTTCCTGGCCGTGGTTCATCCAGTGACGTTCCTGAAGCTCAAACCTCTCAGATACAGGATCTTCTGCTGCTCCGTGGCCTGGATTTGTACAAACTTTGGATGATTATATTTTCACATGGACGTACTCAATTCAGTACATTTTCTTCATCCTGATCCAGTTCTTCTGTCTGGTGTCG
>MU204205.1:544987-579099 GCA_017309775.1 Paedocypris sp. Pulau Singkep
CCAATTTATCCGTTGTTGAGGGACCAAAACCGCCAAAATCAAATATAAAAGGAAATAAATGTACTTTTGTAAAAATAAATACAAAACACGTAAAATCTTGAAAATTTAAAAAAAAAAAGGGGATTGAGAATAATGAAGCTAAATGGTTAAATGTATTCGATATTTGTTTTAATGAGAAATGTATGTATTCATACATTTATTTTGCACTTATGAATTTCTGTATTTATTCATTTATACAAAAGTACATTTATATCCTATTTGTTGTAATAACATAAATATACTGTATGTATTTATAAATTTATTTTGTTCATATGTATTTCTGTATTCATGTATTAATACAAAAGCACATTTAGTTCATTTTTGTTGCAATAGCATATGTATTTATACATGTATTTTGTATGTATGTATTTTTGTATTTATTTATGCGTATTTGATTTTGGCGTTTTTGGTCCTCCATAAATATGTGAGTAGGTACGTAATTGAATTAAACTGAAATTCCTCTGTGAATGTGAATAAGCTGATTTTTTTTTTTGTTATTTGATTTCCTTACAAAAATTTAGCCATTAAATTATTACTTCCATAATAAAACAATACAAAACATAGGAGAAGAAAACCTTTGTCTCATCAAAGAGAAATTTACATTTTTCATTCAAGTTAATAGTTATAGAGGGGTTGATTGTTGAAATATAAGCAAACACTGATAAACCTAAATTGATTCATATTCTATAACGGTAATTTTAATGAATACTTTCTGAGGATTCAATCACGTTTTGTCGCCCGTGTCAAAATCACAATCAGAAGCTTGATGACGGACTCACGTGTCGAAACAACAATGATTTATCGATTTCGTTCAAACACAAGGAGCCGACGCTTTGTTTAATCCAGTAGCTCATTTCCGACTCTTTCACTCGAGCTGATATCAGACTCGAGTCACACGTCAGATCTCTGAGATCTGGAACGTTATTCACTGTGCGAAAACGTCTAGACTGTTTCCTCCTCTACACCGTGAGTAGAAGATATTAGGACTAATACTGCACGTGCATTGGGAATAAGCTTAATTTGTATGACTCTGTGTGCTGAGATGGACGTCCGTTCCTCAGGATCATCTACGAACTCCACGACCGACCCCATCGGGGAGATTGTGGAGGTGTTTCTCCACAGCGTCACGGTTCTGCTGGGCTTCCCCGTTCACTCTTACATCCTGTGGCTCCTGGCGAATGGAAACAGAGTCACGTCGGAGCTTTTCTTCCTCAATCTCTCCATCAGTGAAGTTCTCAACTGTCTGAGTTCGGTTTTAGGATTTCTTCACTTCTGGTTGTCGAGCGTCACAGCATTGTCATGGTTCTCGTTAGGACCGGGCACAACAGGTCGACCCGTGTTCCAGTGTCTGATCTGTGTGGAGCGTTTCCTGGCCGTGGTTCATCCCGTGACGTTCCTGAAGCTCAAGCCTCTCAGATACAGGATCTTCTGCTGCTCCGTGGCCTGGAGCATCGTCCTCGTCTCGTGTGTTTGCTACTGGTTTGCCGGAGAGTCTGATGACTTATATTTGTATGTTTTTCTTTACTCGGTTCAGTATGTGGTGTTCTTCTTGATTCAGTTGTTCTGCTGCGTCTCGGTTCTCCTGGTTCTGAAACAGTCTGGACCCGGAGAGAGAAAAGAGGAGAATCACAAGAAGAGACGAGCGTTCCTCATCATCCTGGCATCCACCGTGAACATGTCTGTGGTGTACGTGCCCTTCACGGCGGCGGGTGTCGTCTACATCCTGAGTTGGCGGTACAGCGACTGGTCCTTCACTTTCGGGTTCTGCTGCTTTGTTCTGGCAGGTTTCGGGCCTCCAGTTCTTTACCTGCATCAGAACCGGAAACTCACCAGTCGATGCGTGAAGTGTTAAATGAGCAGAATGTCTGGACATGTGGGTTCAATTCTGAGGCAATACTTTTCACAAAACCTTTTATAAGCGGTTTAACATTGTAAAAAAAAAACGTTAAAATCCCACCGTGGCACAGCATGAAAGTTTGGTTTTAGTTTTGTCATATTTAGTCAATTTTAGTCATTTTATAGTATTTTAAGCAACATATTTATTGACTCTAATAGAGCGCCACCTCGAGTAGAACGCCACCTCCAATAGAACGCCATCATGACAGAAGGGTTTGAAAAGACCGCCACCCTTAAATATGCCTATATTCACATCCTGTGTTCTTTGGGGCTTGTGTACTAACACAGGGAACTTTCCCGCTATCTTCTACCATTTATGTGAGTGTACAAGTCTCTCTTGTGAGCTTGGCTGGAAATTGATCAGTGTGCCACGCCCTGAAGCTGTGATTGGCTGAAAATGGAGCATGAAGATAATAAGTTAACGTGTAGACTGCACAGAGATGTTTCAGTGTTACTATATCAGTCCCACTTATTCTCCGCACCCATCAGGTATCTAACTGTTTTTCCTTTTTGATGCTCTTATCTTCATAAATTTCTTATCATCATGAATAAACAAGTAGTTCTATGAACATTGAACTGCGTTGTCTTGCAATTCTGTCTTAGAATTAAATGTGCTTTGGAAAAAAACTAACGTCACTGGATGGCTCAATGCAGAGCACGTTCCCCATACGGCCCCTAGTGGTCACATAGGCAAACTCTTCTTCCTCAGAGGCAAAAAAATGCTTCTGGTGGATCTGCATTTTCTACGCCCAGGCAGTTTGTCCACAGTTTACTCGGATGAAACTATTTGTCTTTGTTGTTGTCGTTTATTTGCATCGATCATTTGAGGGTTCGATTTTCACTATGACACTATGCAAATCAGCATCACATATAACTCAGATAAAGACGTTAATCAGAGTTCAGAGACGGCGGCATCTGTCAGGAAGCCACTCCACACTGAAACGTTCCATCTCACCACAGCCATGATCTGAATGATTTATCCAGCCTGATTATCCAGAGAAGATGAACGTCTCGTTGGTGAACATCACCTGGGCCGTGCCTGCTGATTCCTCTTCATTGCTGGACGGTTTGGTGAACTGGAGCTTCTTCACCCTGTTTCTGGTGGGAGTCCCGATCCACTCGTACGTCATCTGGCTCATCGTCACAGAAAGTGGAGTGGCAACGGATCTGTTCTTCCTCTGCCTTTCCGTTTGTGAGATCGGCAACTGTCTAGATAGTTTGCTGTGGAATCTCACAAGTTTGAACGCAGCTGTGGGAACATTGATGAATTTTGTGCAGGGGTGTGGCATCACAGGTCGACCCGTGTTCCAGTGTCTGATGTGTGTGGAGCGTTTCCTGGCCGTGGTTCATCCCGTGACGTTCCTGAAGCTCAAGCCTCTCAGATACAGGATCTTCTGCTGCTCCGTGGCCTGGACCATCACTCTCGCCTCGTGCGTTTCCTGCTTGTTTATTGTAGATTCAAACTCCAGTGTTTATACGTGGTTCTTTTCGTCCCAATTTTTGTTTTTTATCTTCATAAACGTCTTCTGTCTGGTGTCGGTTCTTCGGGTTCTGAAACAGCCTGGACCCGGAGAGAGAAAAGAGGAGAATCACAGGAAGAGACGAGCGTTCCTCATCATCCTCGTCACCACCGTCAGCATGATCGTCATATACACGCCTTTCATAATTTATGGATTGTTGGCTGAAGTCACCGGTCAGCAGACGAGATACGACGACATCCGGAAACACTGGCCTGCCGCCATTTTGTTCTTTGTGCTTGCTGGTTTTTTGCAGACGCTAATGTATTTACGCCGTACGGGAAAACTGACATGTCACTGCACTCAATTATAATTGGTGTTTTAATTCATTCCGATTGCTAACTTTGTAACTTTTCTTGAACAATTTTACTTTACTCAATTCATGGCATGAAGACGTTTTACTGGCTCCTCTACCACAAAAGACTGGACCAGATCTTCCAGAGCTCCCATCATCTTAGCCTCAAGATTCCAGTGTCTTAACGAACTGGAACGTAGCATCAGCAGGTGCGAGAGATTATGAAATCTGGAAAATGTTGTTTTAAACTTGATTGGTCAGTTTGTTTTACTGCTTAGATTTTTTTCCTCATCGGTTTATTAGTTTCAGCTCTTGCTTGTTCCTCAGGTGTTCTTATTGCCTAATAATGTTGCTTTGCACCTGCTCATCATCAGTTCACTCGTTTATTTGCTAATATAAAGCGTGGAGGTTCCGCAGAGTCTTGCGTGCCTGTTTGGCTTTGTAGTCGTGCTTTTATCTTGTAGTTTTGCGTCAGTCAGTTTATCTCGTGCCAAGTCTTCTTTTCCCCATTATGTTGGTTATTTTGCACTTTTCACAGTTTGTTTTTTTTTTGGGGGGGGGGGGGTTGTTGGATATTTCCTGTTTATTGAATTTGCCCAAGTGGTGGTTTATTTTGCATGTAATTGACTAATAAAAGTAATAAAAGTCCTGTTCCCCAAGAGTCTCAACTTTACCAGTCAGCCTAGTTTAAAAGTGATCAGGCTTTTAGACCGTTTCCCATCTCACAAACAGAAAGACGGAGGAAGATGGGACTCGACTAGAGTGGAAAGTCAGGAGGTAGAGAACAATTGCAGTGGCTTTAGTGGAAAAAATAGTTTGTAAATGAGGTGATCAATAATAGACGCCTGGTACAGCGTTTAGGCAAATATAAGCACTGCCCTGATTGTACAGCCACCAAAAAAAACTGCTGGCTTACAATACTTGTTTTTCTTCTTTTAACAAACTTAACGTGTGACTAATATCACTTTGATACCGTTTTGCTTGAATTATAGACCGAAAAAAAATATTTATATTAGCTGGTTTTTATCAGACAATTGTTGCAAAGGATTGTTTTGCCCTGTGCAGCAGACTGAGGGTTTTGATTCCTTTTCCCCTGGTTTTGACTCCTTGCCTGTGTTATTCGTTTTCAGCTGTTGTCTTCCTGCTCCGAAGCTTTCGACTGCTTATGGATGCTGTTTCAAGCCGTTAGCCCTAATCTATGCCTGCTATTTACTTTGTCGTCTCTGTCTGTTCCAATATCAACAATACTACTTTCTGTCTGTTTTTCAACCAATAAAAGCACATATTTCTGACCATTCATTAACAATGGACATTTTTCTTTATTAATTGACTCTTTTTTTTTTTTTTTTTCCTAATTTTGAACACAGATGAAAAAAGGACATTTTTCTTTTTTAAAGACTCATTTTTTCCTAATTCCGCATAGCGGCTTTGCGTTGGTCTGGGAGTAAGAAAAGTACTATATAAATAAACTTGAACTTCCTCACACAGCCACCAGGAGGAGCCAATGAGCAGGACCGTTACACATGCTGTTCTTAAAGAGACACACACACTTTTCACAGCTTTTCCGCAAAACTGCTTAGAATGAATGTGTAGGTGGAGTTATTGTGAATGATATGGGTGTGTTTGCGTCTGACAGAACATATTTGTCTCTCTGAACATATTTCAACTGGTTCGCTGTGATTTATGTCGGTCATGTTTGCATTTGCAAATGAATGCAAATAAATGGAGTGATTGATTAAAACATACGTAAATGCAGATTACAGTTTTGCCTAAACATTTTTGGAAATGTCCGGGATAATTGAACTAAAATGTAGCAGTTTTTAAGTCGTAGCAATTTGTAGATTTAGATAATTGTAAATAATTGAAGTCACTGCATTTCAGTTTAAACTCTGGTTTACAGATTTGCATGTGTGTGGCTCTTTTTACTAAATTGCATTAGTGAGTGTGTGCACTCTATATTAAAATTGCATTAAAACCCAACTTCAATAATAATTTCTCCTCACTATAAACAAGCGAACTGCCTTTTGTTCGTCAATTACATTATTTATTTGCATTATCGGAGGGTCGTGTTTCTCGACCAAGTTCATGCAAATCCACACGAGTGACATATAAATCACAGCGAACAGGTTCAAATACGTTCAGAGAGACGCGCGTCTGTCAGGTAACAGCGCACATCATTCACAATAATTAATATTTATGTAATTAGGGGGGGGGGGCATCGGAAGAGTGATTTCCAGTTAAAGAATTAAAGCTCTGATGAATATTTGTGTATTTTTTAAAGAGATTTTACCACTGTGGATTCTAATAATTAAACATGCCTAAATGATGTCTTATTATTTATATTGAAATATATTTGTCGATTTAATCCAACTCAAATTTTCACAGCTCTTAAAAAGTGTTTGGTGAGTTTTTGAATGGAAGATGAATGTCACCGCACTCGGACCATCCAGCAACTTCTCCGGTGAATTGCCCGCAGACGCTCTCTTCCTCCTGACTTTTCTGGTGGGAGTCCCGATCCATTCGTACGTCATCTGGCTCATCGTCACCGGAAGTGGAGTGGCCTCGGAGATCTTCTTCTTCAGCCTCTCCGTCTGTGAGATGGGAAGCAGCCTCAACACTTTGTTGAACGCCCTTTCAGACATGTTCATGTACTTTGATATACTTTCGAAGAGTCTTCAGGCCGTGGCTGGAATTTTTGGAATATTGTCCAATTTTCTGCAGGGACTCGCCATCTCGGGTCGACCCGTGTTTCAGATCCTGATGTGTGTGGAGCGTTTCCTGGCCGTGGTTCATCCCGTGACGTTCCTGAAGCTCAAACCTCTCAGATACAGGATCTTCTGCTGCTCCGTGGCCTGGAGCTTCACTCTCGCCTCGTGCGTTTCCTGCTCCTTTATTTTAGATAAAGGTCTGAGCGCCTACACGTGGTTCTTTTGCGTTCAGTTCATCTTGTTCGTCTCCATCCAGTTGTATTTTTGCGTGACGGTTCTCGGGGCTCTGAGACGGTCTGGACCAGGAGAGAGAAAAGAGGAGGATCAGAGGAAGAGACGAGCGTTTAACCTCATCCTCATCACCACCGTCAGCATGTTCATCACCTACGTTCCCTTCATCATCTATGGCTCCGTGTGCATTCTCACGGGTCAGGAGAAGTCCTTCAGGAACATCCGTCAGCAGATGTACATCGGGCTGTTTTTTTTCCTAGTGTCTGGTTTCGTGCAGTCGTTTCTGTTTTTACATCGCAACGAAAAGTGTTGCTGTTGCTGATTTGTGTCCACAAACGACGCAGCAACGAAACATTTTGCATTATACACTTTCAATATCACTATATATAATATAACTATGACTATATAAAGGGAACTATACTTATTATAATGAGATTTTTATTTCATTTTGTGTGGTTATTCTACATCTTATACAGTTTGCAGTCACAAGTACAGGAAGTGTAAATAAACTAGAACTAATAAATTAGTAAATAAAGAACTAATAAATTAAGTACAATAAGCAATATATTTAAATACACACATGCATTAGTTTATTTGCGTGTGTGTGTGTGTGTGTGCGTGTGTGTGTGTGTGTGTGTGTGCGTGTGGCCGTTGTGGTCCAGGGATCCAGGTGGAATTTCCCTTTTAATGCACTTTACCACACATTAATCACATGCTCTGATGCTGCTAAATACTATATTTTGTGTATGATTTAATGGTATATATAATAGGACGGTCAAAGTTAATGCATTAACGCATGCAATACATTTTAAATGTTCACTTGCCTCCATTATTTTTTACGCCCTTATTCACAGTTGCAGTTTTTTTTCATTTGTCACCAGGTGCGGCTCATTACAATCAGCAGCGCACAGTGATTGTTTTCACCTGCTGCTATTTAGGCGCACTGTGTTTAAGACACTTTAATGTAACAAGGCTTGTCTCTGTTTGGATCATCTGGTTTGAATCTGTGCGATCTCGTTTTAAATGTTCTTGAATGGACTTATTAAAGCTCATCTTCAGAAACTGCATATGAGACTCAACCTGCTTTTCCCTGCTCACTGAGCTTTACAGGCACAGTTCCTTTGCAACTGCAAATAACTTGTTAAAAAGCCGACACTTTAGATTCATATGGATTAGATAAACAGACAGCACTGTATTTACTCACACTTTTATTTATAAACAGACATTATAAGCTTTATGTTTTGCAAGCTTTATGACACATGTTTCATATTAGAGTGATAAGTATTTATTAAGTTACATTTTGTTTTGTTTTACTGTGGCAGTGAGAAAGAGACAGGAGGCAGAGATGGAGGCAGCAGAGATGAAGATGTTGAGCTTCTCCTTAGGAGTGACGAGGTTGGACAGAATAAGGAACGAGCACATCAGAGGAACAGCTCACGTTACTTGTGTTAGCAACAAAGTCAGAGAGGCCAGACTGAGATGGTTCGGACATGTGCAGAGGAGGGAGAGTGAATATATTGGTAGAAGGATGTTGGAGATGGAGCTGCCAGGGAAGAGGGCAAGAGGGCGACCAAGGAGGAGATATATGGATGTTGTAAGAGAGGACATGAGGTTGGCTGGGGTCAGAGTAGAAGATACTCAGGATAGAATGAGGTGGAAAGGGATGACTTGCTGTGGCGACCCCTGATAAGGGAAAAGCCGAAAGAGAAGTAGTAGATTTTGTTTTGAGCTGACAAAGAAAACTTTATATTATTATTATTTAATTTCTTTCTTTTTTTTTCTTTTACAAAAAACACAACTTCCTGTTTGTATTAAGAGTGTAGCCTAAAAAAATAGGTATTTCAAACTTGTATCAATTGAGGTACAACACTTTTTATATAAAATTGACTTTTTTTGTGTGTGTTTTATATTGAAAAAAGTGCGACTTGACTCGACCAGAGGGTTAAAAAAGAAAATATTTAGCAAAATGAACAACAATTATACTAAATTATATTACAGTTCTTTTTACACATTGCACCTCCATATCCTACTGTATGTTACAAGCTTCAGTCATTTTAATTGCAATTAATTGTGATTAATTTGGTCAGTGAAGTGCGAAAAATTAGTTAAGAAAATTAATAGTTTGACATCTATATAATTTAATTTTGTTTGCACTCACGTATGAATGCTCCAAGCGCAATTTTGTTGTTCATTTGTAACAATGGCACTATACTACTCCTACTACTACTACTAGGGAGCCAGCAGGTGGAGCTGTAGAGGGTTAATGGCCGAGGAGTCAGGAGTCTAACTGATGCTGTTTACAGGGTGACATTTTTAGCATTGTCCACTCCTCTACTATTACGATAGGTGCGTCCAACAGTCGGTCAAGGGCGTTGATCATGTGGTGTTTAATAATACACTCCGTGGCTTTCATCGGTGGCAAAGTGAAATGCTGAATAAAATCAATGTGTCAAATATAATCAATCAATAAAATCAAAAAGTGTCAAACTTCACAATGAACGCAGAAACGTATGGCGCACACACACACACACACACACACACACACACACACACACACAGTGAAGTGACACACACAAACCTGGAGCAGTGGGCAGCCTTGAGTCGGGTATGTGGGGGTCAGTGTCTCAATATATTATATTATATTATATTATATATTTGTGTGTACAATAACCACTTTGGTCCTCGATTGAGATCAGCTTCTTGAGATCAGAAATTGTTTTTTCTACATTAAACTACATTTATAGTCCTTTATCGATGACATGAATACAGAGAATGCTGTTGCATATCTTTTATATTTTGCTCGTTTTCCATTTTTTTCCCCCTCCTTTTTCTAAATTGTGCACCCTGTAGCTTCACGGATTCGAATCAGACTGAATTTGAATCTGAATTTTAATCTGAATTAAAATCCTGAACTTTTTCCCTTCGTTTTTTGAAAAACGTGAATGTTCTTGTGTGCGGCTCAAGAGAATCTCCTTATAAGGTCGCAGAACTTACTTCTGCTTTTCTACTTTCTAAGAAATGCTAACATTTCGTGAAACCGGAACGAATAGGAACTGAAACTTGGTTGCTTAGCTACGAGACGTCCACTTAACGCAGGCGTTTATAACTGAAGCTCCTTGAGACAAATGAAAATTCATAAGCATACATTTGTCATCCACTTGATATGTCATCATTTTTTTGTTTCATTTGTTGAATTAGGCATTTGAGGCATAAACTGGTTTCACGGTCGAAGGTTGGAGTGGAAGTGATGAGCAGGTTCTTGTAGATGATGTCCTACAAAAAAAGAAAATAAGCTCTCAATCCTGATGCCATCATTCAAATACTTGGAGCATCGGAGACCAGACACCACTTCTTTTGCGATCTTTGCATACATTCATATAATGTGAAACGGTGCACATCGAGTCGTAATGTGATGCTGTGACCTGAGATCCAGAGCGGCAGAGGAAACACGACTTTCACTCCTCAGGTGACAAACGCTGTTTATTCTTCTCTCGAAATGACTAAGTGACAACAGCATAACAAGATAATTGCTTCAATGAAACTAATCGTACGGAAATATTTGCTATTGGGTTTAGTTTATCGTTTGGAATAAGTGACTTCCTGATTTGAGAATTGTAACTTTACAAAAATGTAAATTGAATTAGATTTTCAAACGAACGTGATTTTGTACGAAATTATCAAATACTTTTAAACATTGCTCCGGAATCTATTTATATCAATTTAATTTGTATTGTAAAGATTTTCTTGTAGACAAACTCTTAAGAGAAATGCTTGTAAAACCGATGACGAAGAATCAGAAAATGGTTTTGACTAGAGTCATATTAATCTTTATCTTGTTTTGAGAAAATGTCTATATTTGGCTTCTCTCTCTTACCAGATTTGCGCCTGAAATATGTTTGTGGTGTTTTGAAGGAGACGGCTGATGATGAACAACTCCACGCTGAACTTCGCTCCAGGGGCTTCCAACTCGACCCTGAGTCTCTTCAGCTTTCTGGCTTTGTGTTTGTCCAGCATGAACATTGTGTTTGCGCTGCCCATTCACTCCTACGTCATCTGGCTCATCGTCTCGGGGGCAGGAAACGGAGTGGCGTCTGAGATCTTCATCCTCAACCTCTCCGTTTGTGAGATCTGTATCTGTGTGAAGTTTGAGTGTGACAACCTCGCCCTTTGGCTTCCATCGTTTGACCTGCCGTCGCAGATAATGCAGGGACTGACCATCTCAGGCCGACCCGTGTTCCACTGTCTGATCTGTGTGGAGCGTTTCCTGGCCGTGGTTCATCCCGTGACGTTCCTGAAGCTCAAGCCTCTCAGATACAGGATCTTCTGCGCCGCCTTGGCCTGGGTCTTTGTGGTGGGCTCGTGTGCGTTGTGTTATTTGAGTTTGGTGTTGATCAGCTGGAGCGCCTACGCCTGCTTCTACTTGACTCAGTTCTTCGTCTTCTTCGTCATCCAGCTGTTCTGTTGTTTGTCGGTTCTTCGCATTCTTAAAAAGGCAGGACCGGGAGACCGAAGCAGAGAGCGAGAGGAGGAGGACAGCAGGAAGAGACGAGCGTTCAACATCATCCTCGTCACCACCGTCAGCATGTTCTTCGTCTACGTGCCGTATATTCTCATAGGCTTCTACGTTCTATTCGCCAAGCACTTTTCTCTGGTGAACTCGCTCATGTCTTCCCTCTGCTCCACTCTGGCCGGGTTCGGACAGACGTTTTATTATTTGTGGCGCACTGAAAAGCTGCAGATGTTTTTTCGGAGGGTGTTTAAGTGCTGCGGCTCAAGGAGGAGATAACTGAGCTTGACACAGCAGGTCGATGGTGCAATTCTAAGAGAATCGTGGATTTCTTTTTCTGTAGAACCGTAATTCACTGCAGCTCGACTAGATGAAGGTGTCTGATGAAATGAAATATAATTCTAGTTGAATCAAAGTCTTGAAGAATTTGTAGGATTTCTCGAGAGCATCGTTGTGAACGATTTTATCCTTTTGACATCACCATGAGTGTGATTTATTAGAATAAAGAGTGATTCTAAAAGTTTGAACAATTAAATCTCTTGGCTTCTACGGTTTTTAATTTCCAGGATTGGTTGATCGAGGGCGTTTTATTACCAGATTATAGTCTGTGCGTTTGCCTTTGTAAAACTGCGTCCTTTATTAAAATCATGTGCAAAATCAATGTCTTGTTTTTCAGCCAGGATATTGACTTGAATATTAGAATACGGTTCTATATCTGCCCATACAATAATTATTGACTATCATTGTTAGCAATTATATTAAAGTGAAGTTCTTGACATGTCTTTTCAGGTAATTGTAGGACACTTATTCTTGGTTGTACAACTTTGGAATTATCCCTTATAACACCTATAATATCATCATTAAGTGAATCGTTTATCATTTAGATTAATGATCCGTGATTTCTTTCTTTGTTTATTCGTCCTGCATCATTTAATCTCCGCTTTAGCGTAAAAGCAACATTTGAATTAATGACTAGTGATTCCACAGATCCATTTGACCAGCCTTTTAATGGTTTTCCACAACATGGAAATCATCGTTTTTGATGACGAAGAGTCTCACAGAGATGCCAGACTGTGTGTGTGTGCGTGTGTGTGTGAGAGTGAGAGGGTGTGTGTGTGTGTGTGTGTTCAGCATCAGTGACTCCAGCACCATGGACAGCTCCCGTCATCTCTCCGTGGGAATCACCCGCCTTTACAATCGCGCTTCAATAGTTTGAGGGATTTGAATAGAAGAGCCTCGTTGATTTGCATGTGCTTGGTTTAAGTGAGACATACGGTATAAAGCAAATGTGTCGTCTCGGAGAAACTCTTCAGATGATTCCGCTTCTTTACAGTTTTTAGTCATGAATCCTGGCTTCCGGTTTGTGTGTCAGTGAGTCTCAGTCTCTTCCAGAAGATTCAATTGTGAGTAGAAAATTGACCAATTCATTCAAACGATCCTTCTATTCCTGCTCGTCTCTCTCATTATCAGCAGTCTGTCTATCAATTCCTCTCAACGCCTGGTTGTTGTGTTACAGTTATCATTCTGACCACGGGCGACGCAGAGATGAGTAACGTCACCTCAGATGTTTCCTCAAACTCTACGCTCTCCATCGACATGCTGGCCCGGCTGGAAATGTACGTGTGCGTCAACAGCTTCACCTTCGGCATTCCCACGCACGTCTACGTGATCTTCCTGATCGTGACGGGGACTGGGAGTGGAGTGGCGGCGGAGTTCTTCATCCTCAACCTCACGCTCAACGAGATCGGCCTGTGTCTGCTGTGCTTCTTCAACACCCTGTCAAACTGGTTCTCCGGCTTCGTCGCCGTGGCAGACTTCCTTCAGGGTCTGGGCATCACGGGTCGTCCTCTGTTCCAGTGCCTGATCTGTGTGGAGCGCTACCTGGCCGTCCTTCATCCCGTGACGTTCCTGAAGCTCAAACCTCTCAGATACAGGATCTTCTGCTGCCTCTTGGCCTGGATGGCCATTTCCGGCTCGTGCGTTCTCTCCATGTTCTTGCTGGTGAACCAGAGCGACGTGGGCCACTCGTGGTTCTTCGCCCTTCAGTTCTTGCTGTACTTCTCCATCCAGTCGTTCTGTCTCGTTCGGGTTTTGCGGGCCCTGAAACAGTCTGGACCTGGTGACCGGGCTCGAGAGGAGGAGAACCACATGAAGCAACGGGCCTTCAGAATCATCCTGATCACCACTGTCAACATGGTGGTCATCTGCGTCCCCTACATCGTCACGGGCATCGACATCGCCGTGAGTAAGAAGAGGAACATTGCGCTGTGGATCTTCGCTCTGGCGTGTTACGCGGCGGCGGGATTCGTTCAACCGGTTCTTTTTCTGCACCGGAACGGAAAACTGTGCTGCTGTTCCTCGTGAGCTTCGAATGAAATATGTTGTCGATAGAAATAATGTAGTTTTGAATATTGTTCGATATTTGTGACGTTTCAAGATCTTTGCCATTTGTCGATTAGCGTTTTGTCATGATTGTAGGGAATTCGTGTAGTATAGATGCGATTATTTGTAAGATGTGTAATGAAAGGTTGACGGTGGATCTCGGGATTTGCATGATGGGTTTGTTACGTGTTGTTGCGTTGGAGCTTCGCACGAGCTGGTGTGATTAGAATCGGAAGAGGATTTACATCTGGTCTGATCTCAACCGATCTACTCAATCATCCGAAAGAGACGGGCGAAAAAGTTCAAGTTGATTTATATAGCGCTGTTCTTAGATCCAGACCAACGCAAAGTCGCTATATGGAAAATGGGAAAAATTGTCTTTAAAGAAGAAAAATTTCCGTTGTGAAGAATGTGAGGGTGATTGGAACTCAACACTCGCTGAAAATGAAACATTTAGAATATTGCAATTCGACACTTCCTGTGCCACACAATAAACTTCCTGTCGGTTCTGCTGTAAGACGAGTGTCAACTCAAGCAATATGACAGACAGATTTGGAGAGACAAATCAATACAGGGATGGACAGATAGAGTTCATACAGTTATTTTCATTTTGTAATATTTGACGCTCAACAATTTGTTCCCTAGCACGTTACACAACGCACATGCAAAACGAAAGAAGTGTGTGAATGCAAACGCGGTGGTTGTGCTGGTTACGGCTGGTCACTTCTTCACACACGCACAGACTGTCGCACAAGGATGCAAATGTCGCAGCACATTGGAGCTGATGAGGAGGCTTGAGGTCTCGCCGATTTGCATGTCACGCTTCATATGTGACTCGCCGTGGATCCGACATGTGTGTGTGTGTGAGACGGCGAGACGACAAACACCAGAGACTCAGGTGACACTTTTCTGTCTTTTACCCGGATTAACATGCAGAGACATTCAGTGTGACGGTAGCGTTTCTGCTTTGATCAGCAGTGTGTGTGTGTGTGTGTGTGTGTGTGTGTGTGTGTGTCACTAAAACATCTGCATAAATAATTTGATGCATAGAATTATCCACCGCGTTATATTTTCTGTACTCTGAAATGTACGAAATGTGGTACTCAAAATGTCGAGCAACTTTTGCTCAATGAAACACTGTGAGTGTGAAGTGTGTTACTGCGCATGTTGAGGAGCTGAACTCATTTTTTATATTGTTTGACAATTAATGTTCTTATTTGATTTGATTTGATCTTATCTAGCACTCACTTATCATCTTTCACCCACTTGCTGTTTATTTTTGTTTCCTGCAACAGAGACAAAGTGAGAAAGAGAGAGAGACCATAATTTGTCACGCAGAGAGAGAGAGACAGAGTATAAAAGACAGAGCGAGAACAACAGAGAAAGAGACCAAAAGGAGCGAGAAAGATAGAGAAAGAGAGACAGACAGAAAGATAAACCGAGAGATTGAGAGAGTGAGACAGAGAGAGAGAGAGACTGAGAGAGAGAATAAGAGAGACTGAGAGAGAGAGAGAGAGAGAGAGAGAGAGAGACAGAGTAAGAGAAAGAAACCGAGTGAGAGAGAGACAAAGAGAGAGAGACAGACCGAATGAGAGAGAAAGAGAAATACAGAGCGAGAGAGTGAGACAGGGTTAAAGAGGGAGAGAGAGACTGAGTGAGAGAGATAGACCGAGCGAGAGAAAGAGACAGAGTAAGAAAGAAAGAGTGAGAGAGAGAGAGACAGAGTAAGAGAGAGACAGAGTGAGAGAGAGACAGAGAGAGAGAGAGAGAGAGAGAGAGAGAGAGAGAGAGAGAGAGAGAGAGAGAGAGAGAGAGAGAGAGAGAGAGAGAGAGAGAGAGAGAGAGAGAGAGAGAGAGAGAGAGAGATCGAATAAGAGAGAAAGAGACACAGACAGAGAAAGAGAGAGTCCATCACAACTGTGATTTGATTTGAAGATGTTATTTGCTTCTAGATGGAAACGTGATCTCTCTATTTCACTCCACGCATCTTCTGTCTTCAGTCAGTTCACTGTTAGAGAATCAGGAGATGGACGTCTCCACTCTCAACCTCTCGTCCTCCATGACCGCAAACGTCTCGACGCCGCTGCTGGGGTTAATACAGTATCTACAGATCGGCATCTTCAGCACCAGCGTCCTCCTGGGCTTCCCCGCCTACTCTTACGTCATTTGGATGATCTCCACCAGGAAGGGACGTGGAGGTTCCTCAGAGTTCTTCATCCTCAACATATGTCTCTGTGAGATCGGGACCTGCTTGAATTGCTTGTCCAGAATTTTTCAATTTTGGTTCGCAAGTTTTGCACCCTTTTCAAACTTTCTATTAGGATTCGCCATCACGGGTCGACCCATGTTCCAGTGTCTGATGTGTGTGGAGCGTTTCCTGGCCGTGGTTCATCCCGTGACGTTCCTGAAGCTCAAGCCTCTCAGATACAGGATCTTCCGGGCGCTTCTGGTCTGGTTCTTCATTCTCGGATCCTGTTCTTTGTTATTCGTCTTTTCTTCAGTTATGCTGAATATGATCGCACACACGTGGTGTTATTCAGTCCAGTTCCTGCTGTTCCTCTCCATAAACCTCTTCTGTTGCGTGTCGGTTCTTCGGGTTCTGAGACAGTCTGGACCAGGAGAGAGAAAAGAGGAGAATCTTAGGAAGAGACGAGCGTTCCACATCATCCTCGTGGCCACCGTCACCATGGTGTTTGTGTATGCGCCGTTTATTGTCACGGGGTTTGTCTTTATCTTTACAGAAAAGGAAGATTCTGTGCTTTGGATCATCTCGTCTGTGTGTTACGTGTTGGTGGGTTTTGTTCCACTCGTTATTTACTTGTGGCGGAACAGAAAACTCAATTCGACTCTGAAGTGAGAAGGCTCAAGTGCAAATGTAAGGACTAGAAATATTGTGAATACTGTATACGCACAATAAAAAAACTGATGTAGATAACCTTAGAGTGTCCTGGACATTTTTCTGACGTTTGTTGGATAATGTGTTTTTTTTTATGTTGAACTCCAACATTTTTCTACACAGCAACACTTACTGTAGCAGTGGATAAACAACAAGCTGCTTTATCTCACGCGCAGCCAAATTTGAAATATATAAAAACCAAATTTACCTGAATGACCGAAAAAAAGAAACCTCGGCACAGCGACCCTTGGCAGTGGCTAAATAACACTAGAAGAAATAAAACCCAATTAACACAATAGTCCCTTTCACACATACAGGCCTTACCGGTAAATTGCCGACGTGTGTCAATAGACAAATGCCAATATATTTGTTTCAGCAATTAGCCGGCAAGAGTAGCTGCAACATTCCCGGTAAATTGCCGGAAAACTGTTCTGTGTGAACGCGAATCGCAGATTTACGGAATGAGCACGCAGAAGTTCCGTACGTGTAACGACTGCTCTGAGCCAATCAGAGCATTCTGACAAAGTTGCACGTGTACTATTCGCTCATTGAAAGGTCCAGCTGTTTAAAAGGTGTCGTCAGTTAACGATGTCACCGAAAATACCGCTATTTTGAAAACGCTGTGTGAATAGTATATTACCGGTAAAGTCTTTCTGGTTATTCGCCGCCAATTTTCCGGCATTGCTGCGTGATAAAAAGCTAATAACATTGGAACTCGCTTTGTCTGCGACCTGCGTATTGTGGAAAACCCAGAATAAGCCAATTTATGGACAAAGCAAGTTGAATTGCACCGCCTACTGGAGTTGCACTGCAATTAGAAATAAAATCTAGCCTTACTATTTTTATCTATTATTCAAGCAAAACGACATTGATGTAAAATGTGGGAACAAGTCACAAGTTATGTTTTTTTTTTAAATAAGTATCAAGAGACGTTTATAGCCAAAGTGTTTTGGTTCCTGGAAAGTCGGAACACCAAGAAGAGGAGGAGCTTATGTTCGCATTTTAATAGAATTGTTGTTTTTTTTGTCAATGAATAATCTTGGTGGTGCTTATATTTGCTTAAATGTGGGATTATCACCCACAGAAACGAAACGGATATTTTTGAACTCACGGAAACTTTACTTTAACAGTCGTTTGGCTGAAGCCTTTCGCAAAAACGTTTATCCAAAGTGAGTTACAAAATAAGAGCATTAGAAGCAGTTTGTGATGTCATGAACGACACTCGACAGACGAGCGTGACAGTCAGTGACACGAAGATGGATGTGTTTGTTTTCAAAGCCACACACACACACACACACACACGTTGTGTATTACTCATCAATGTCTACTCATACGTCGTATTGACTTACACATTTGCATTTGTTGTCTATGCAGCAGTGAATCTCTGTCTGTCAGTGTCACTGGTTGGTTCCTGGTCAGACAGATGTTCACGCTCCAGGGACTCACATCACTGGATCTCGAAGGTTTCCTCCATCTTCTCTTGGAATCACGAGGAATTACAATCACTATCTTCGAGCTCTGAGTCTGTTCTGTTGCCTCTGGTTGGAGATGATGAACATGGAGGACATGAGCAACATCACCACGGTCTCATTGTGGAAAATCGGCGTCTTGGAGCTGTGCATGTTGAGCTTGAACTCGGTAACCGGCATCCCAACAAACGTCTACGTCCTGTGGCTCCTGGTGAGCGACACTGTGGCCGGTGAGATCTTCAACATCGGCCTCTGTGTGTGTGGAACCCTGTTCTCCGTCAACTCTATTCTCACTATACTCTCCAACTACACAACAGCTCGCGGTCTGGCGGAGGTGGTTTGGTTCTTCCTAGGATTCGCCATCACGGGTCTTCCACTGTTCCAGTGTCTGATGTGTGTGGAGCGTTTCCTGGCCGTGGTTCATCCCGTGACGTTCCTGAAGCTCAAGCCTCTCAGATACAGGATCTTCTGCTTTGCTCTCGCCTGGATGATTATTTTCACTTCCTGTCTGTGCAGCTTGTTGAGCTGCCTCTTTAATGACACTACAGTGTTTCTGTGGTTTTATATTGTCCAGTTGGTGCTGTACTTCTCCATCCAGCTCTTCTGTCTGGTGTCGGTTCTTCGGGCTCTGAGACAGTCTGGACCAGGCGAGAGAAAAGAGGAGGATCTCAGGAAGAGACGAGCGTTCCACATCATCCTGGTCACCACCGTCAGCATGTTCTTCACGTATCTGCCCTTCACCATCACCGGGCTTTACTCTGCGGTCACTGGTGGCAGTGTCCAGATCCTCTGGTCGCTCAGTTATATCTTCTTCATGCTGGCTGGATGGATCTCACCTCTTTTGATTCTCCAGCGTAACGGGAAACTCTCCTGTCACCGCTCTCCAACGCGGAAGAAACACTGAGAAACAACTGAAAAGTCGCCAGTTGCGGTTGATATCACATTTAAGCTGATCAACGATGGTGTGAGGTTTGTTTGCGACTCTCTGTGAGGGTTCTAGGCTTTTAGTTGCAGTTTGTTTGCGTAGGCTTTCTCTCCAGTTTCCTTCCTCAGTCCAACACATGGGTTTGGATGAATCGGGATTGGAAAATTGTCCGTGGGTGTGTGTGAGATTGTGTGTGTCTGTTGATTGAACCACAACTGGCACTACAATGACAAACAAAGTGTGTGTGTGTGTGTGTGTGTGTGTGTGTGTGTGTGTGTGTGTGTGTGTGTGTGTGTGTGTGTGTGTGGAACTTTAAAACACCTCTAATGCAGTGGTACCTCTACTCACGAAAAGGCTTTTGGAACTAATTAATTTTGTAAGTAGAAACAGTTTACACTATAAATAATCCTAGTTCGTCACTAGAAATTAGAAATTAGAAATTCAGACAATACTCTTTTATAAATTATAAAATATTGCTATTAACTGTAATGAAAAGAAAAAAACATTACAACACTGTTATTGGTAATAAAGGATGAAGATAAGTACTGTGGGACTAAAGCAAAGATTAAAAATGAGTTTGAGCAGATAGCGGCGAGTGAGAGAGGAGATGATTGGTGGAGATTGACGAAGGAGGAGGAGTCAACACACACGTTACTGTACTGTTACAATCCCGGGTTGAGGGGACCAACTGTAGAGTTGTTGCTTTCTGATTGCGTGCTTTATGAGTAATATAAGAGTAAAACAGTGTTTTAAGAATAAACGTTTTTTCACACGATTGGACTCTCACGTTTCAAAAACTCGCTAGCGGTAAGAAAAAGACTTGCTTAATCTAGTCGCCACAACAGTTGTATGCTTTGTAGCCTTTCGTATCTTAAAACACATTTCGTAACTTGAAGCAATATTTTCTTGTAAATTCTTGTACACAAGTCAAGGTACCATTGTATATTTTCACTGTGGTAATGCTTCAGCTTGTTTCACTCCCTTGTGATCACCGTATAGAGCAGCTTGTTCACGTGACTATAAACTTTGACTTGACTTGAAACGTGTGTCACTATATTTCAGTCTCAACTGTTTTCACCTGATCTACTGAAAACTATTTTTCTGTGTTTGATGACTTTTGTCTGATTGGAGAAATGTTTCAATAGAACATTTGCATCCACGCTGCTGTATAAAACCAAGCTCTGAATACTAGTAATAATAATAATAATAATAATAAAATTGCATGTGTTAAGGTAAATGTTTTGTGTGTGTGTGTGTGTGTGTGTGTGTGTGTGTGTGTCTGTGTGTGTGTTAACCTGTAATTGGTTTCTGGATCTGCCTGATTTCACTTCTCTTCCTGTGCTGCCCCTAATGGATTCATGACGATTGACTTTTTGCATGTGGTTTAAACTTATTTCCTCACAAAGTGTGTCCAAAGCTCGTACATCTGCAAGGTGTTTGCATAATTGTTGCTTTGTAGGAAGATAAAATCAATCTGATTTCATCAGCTCGGCTTCAGGCGATTCTCGTGCGTTTCATTGCCAGGTTCGTCGCTTTTGCTCTGTTTTAAACTGAAGTCATGAAATTAGAATCAGATCAGGTACGTAACGGTTTTGATATCATTGTTCTGACATATTATTGTTCATGTCTGTATTGTAATTTTAAATGTTTTTCATTCATACTTCATTTTGTTGATTTATTAGATTTTATTTTTAATGTTTTTTAGTATATAACAACATCTCTGATTTGGATTATGAAAAGAGATTTCATAATTTTATTGGTTCATATTTATGGTTTAATTTTGATACAACCAGAAACTAAGGACTAATTTTGGGTCAAACTAGATTTTTTGGACATTTACCAAAAATGCTACGAGAATTAGATGTTTTGAATTTAGTTTTGTTTGTTTTCATTAAAAACAAACAACAAACAGATTGTTTGTCTTGAACCTCTGATTCCAGTAATAAAAGTGACTCGAACATACTGCAACAAACCAGCCTTTAGAAATAATAAAACTTACTGGTATTTTAAGAAAAAGCTACAAAGTAAATAGAAAAAGGAATTTTTAGCCAGTTTGACTCAACACACGTTTACTGTAACTTTATACTACTTACTTTTTAATGTTTTTTTTTTTTTGCAGTTCAAGCTAGACTTTGGAGATGAACGAGTCTTTGCTGAACGTCACCGGTTCCTCGTCCAACCTGACTTCCTCTCTGTTTGAGGATCTGTCATTGGTGAACAACGTTGTGTCTTTCCTGAACTTCCTGCTTGGGTTTCCTCTGCACTCGTACGTCGTGTTTCTGATTGCCACAGGAAGAGGAAGTAGACTGTCAGATTTCATCTACCTCAATCTCTCTGTCTGTGAGACCATTCTGTGCCTCAATTGCTTCTTTTTCTTGTTCCAGCTCTTAGGATCGAATTTATTTGTGGCACTGAATTACTTTTTTTCTGGATTTGCTTTTACGGCTCGTCCTCTGTTCCAGTGTCTGATCTGTGTGGAGCGTTTCCTGGCCGTGGTTCATCCCGTGACGTTCCTGAAGCTCAAACCTCTCAGATACAGGATCTTCTGCTGCTCCGTGGCCTGGACCATCAGTATCGGATCTTGTTTTTTTGGAATGTTTACTTTAATCTCAAGACAATATGAATTAAATGCGTGGATTTTGTCACTTGAGTTGCTGCTGTTCCTCTCCATGCAGTTCTTCTGTCTGGTGTCGGTTCTTCTGGTTCTGAAACAGTCTGGACCAGGAGAGAGAAAAGAGGAGAATCGCATGAAGCGGCGAGCGTTTAACCTCATCATCATCACCACGGTGACGATGGTAATAATGCACGTTCCATATACAGCAACCGGACTCGTTACGGCTCTGACTGGGTTTCTTCCAGCTCTCTGGATCTTCAGCTTTGCTTGCTCTATGTTGGCTGGCTTTGTGCAGCCTGTTTTCTTTCTGCATCGCACTGGGAAACTCTCGTGTGGAGTCGTGGTTACACATCAGAGCTCAAGCGACTGAGTTCAATGAATGAAAATGCACTATGTAACTATATTTGGTGAAATGACAATTAAAGAGGATAAATTGCTGTGTTGTTGATCACCTAATGAACAAAGGGCACCACATGCTCCCCAACACTACGATGTAAGACTGCCCACTGCTCCGGGTGTGTCTTTGTCACTTCACAGAGTGGTTAAATGCACAGCACAGTTTAGACACTGCCCCTAGTGGCCACACTGACTTACTTTCCTCCACCACCTTTAGATAAGTGATGGTCCATGGCGTCAATAAGCCAAAAACCAACAGTTTACTTGCAGAATGGGTGGTCATCAGTCAATCAGAATTGTGTTATATGATAATATATTTTGCCATAATTGTCAAAGAATGGCAGGGTTTGCCAAACTGGACCAATTCTTTATTCCTTACTGGTTTTCCGGGTAAGTTCTCAGTAATTGGTTTGATTAGTTCTCTTTTTACATTCCTTAGCCCATTCCAACAGAATCATTGTCATGCCCAATCATGCCACTACTTTCTTGAGCTTGACCTGACAGAGTAAAATATTTACCGTAGTGGGATATGTACTGTAGTGGTGTTACAGATGTCCTTTATGGTCTCACACACACAGTGACAATTGTTTTCAATTTAGGATAGTCAGACCAAAGAATGAGGTTGGAAGGAGGGACTGGCTAGAAAAATAGGGAGTTCCTTCAAGCCCAGACAAGCATCCAAGCCATTTTCATGTAGCAATGTGCCGCTCACCAGAGGCCAAATGGGCAGGATTTATTGTGGAATAATGTACTGTCCAGTCCACCAGTGGATGGGGGTTCTGGTTCAGGATGGAAGATCCTTCTCTCACCCACCTCCTGCACTGTGTCCAGAGTGCAGCCCAGGACAGAGCTAGATCTTCTGATGATCCTGTCTAGTCTCTTCCTGTCCTTGCCTAAGATGCTGATTCTCCAGCAGACCACACAGTACAGGATTGCTGATGCCTCCACAGAGTCGTAGAAGATCTTAAGGAGTGACCCCCTCACTCCAAAAGACTGTATTCTTCTCAGCAGGTACAGTCTGCTCTAACCCTTGCTGTACCTCCCTATTCACTTTGGTGTCACAAGGAACATACGAGTACCACGAGGAGACCGTAAATGTCACGATGAACATGCATGCACACAATAGGGAACAGGGTGCCGGGAACGGGATTCATCTTCGCTCTTAGGAATGCCATCATGGACAATGATGACATTCTCCAGACACCTTAATCGTGTTTTACTCTAGGTGAATCGAACACTCTAGAATCATTTCTCGCCTCCGACATCACACATGTGGCAGAGATTCCATAACTGAGTGTCATAAGGCTGCCCACTGCTCCGGATGTGATTGTGTGTGACTTCACTCAATGAACATAAGCACAATTCCTTTATGGTCTCTAGCAGACATGTTGACAAACTCACTCACTTTAATATGAATACTTTCCATAACGGAATCTCCAATTCAGACTTTCTCACATATTCCTGTTGTCCTCGAGATCCTCTCTTGTGATCTTGAAGATCTTTTCTCTTCATTCATGTGGTTTGTTAAAGCCTGAACCTCTTGGGTTCTAATCATCACTCACAGTGTGGTAGTGCAACCCCTACAGGTGGGGACTTGCTTCTCTAGTTCTTGGTTCTTCTAACTATGGTGGACCCACGACGCAGACCAGTCTTTGTCTATAGAAATCAACCCAGTAGGTGAAAAGTGTGTTGTTCAAATATCAAATGTGAATGAGGTGAGGTGATTATGGCAATATGGCCACTAGACATCCACTAGGTCACTACATCCTGGTAGCACCAACACTCTTCCGGGTGAATAGCACAACACTCAGCCCTCAGGAGTGGAGTGAAACACAGACAAAAGAAAACATAATTTAAGATTTTGACACTTACTGTAGGTACAGGTGTTTTTCGGTTCCGGGCACTAGACTATGCAGCCTTTCTATATGGTTATTTTCAGTTATTAGATATGATATTATTAAAGGTCAATATTGGCTTAATTGAAAAGATGCGTCGTCGGTCTAGTTTTAAATGGACTTACTGTTTCTGAGTCTTGGATCGTGTTAGGCGGAGCATTCCAGCGTTTTGGTGCTAAATATGCAAAATATTGTCCTCCTTTGTAGATTTTGGAGATTCAAGGTATTATAAGTTTTGAGCCCGAGTTTTGAGAGCTCAGCGGTCGCGTTGACTCCTAAAGTGTGAAGAGCTCATGTGGGGGGAAGTTGGGTTTCATTCTCTTGCCCAAAGACACTCAGTTGCAGAAGGGGCCAGAGGGGGATTCGAACCAGCAACCTCTCCGACACTGAAGTCCAAGTCCCCTGGACCATAACGGCCATTGATGTGTGATGTCAGAATTCGCCATAACATATGTGCTGGATCCGGCTGAGTTCACTCCCTCTTCCTGTGCGGCTCTAATGGAAAAGACAATCAGAGCGATTGACTCTTTGCATGTGGTTTATACGTTATTCACACTACCAAAGTTCCGAGTTCAATGCTTGTTCGTCTGCATAGTGTTTGCATAATTGTTGCTTTGTAAGACGATAAAATCGGTCTGATTCTCAAACACCGGTTAATGCGAGTCCAGGTTGAGTTCTGCGGCTCTAACGTCTTTGATCACAATCTCTTTATGAGTGTGTGATGACTTGGAAAATTCTATATCTGAGATCACGTTCGTTGGTGTAATATTTGGTTAGTGAACTTTTTGAGTTTTTAGAGTGGTTTTAAGCAAGACTTTGGAGATGAATGAGTCTATGCTGAACGCCACTGGTTCCTCGTCCAACCTGACTTCCTCTCTGCTCGAGGATCTGTCTTTGCTCAACAATATTGTGTCTTTCCTGAACTTCCTGCTTGGGTTTCCTCTGCACTCGTACGTCGTGTTTCTGATTGCCACAGGAAGAGGAAGTAGACTGTCAGATTTCATCTACCTCAATCTCTCTGTCTGTGAGACCATTCTGTGCCTCAATTGCTTCTTTTTCTTGTTCCAGCTCTTAGGATCAAATTTATTTGTGGCACTGAATTACTTTTTCAGCGGTTTGGCTTATACGGGTCGTCCTTTGTTCCTCAGTCTGATGTGTGTGGAGCGTTTCCTGGCCGTGGTTCATCCGGTGACGTTCCTGAAGCTCAAGCCTCTCAGATACAGGATCTTCTGCTGCTCCGTGGCCTGGATGGTCACTCTCGGATTTTGCTTTTTTCGCATGTTTACTTTAGTCTCAAGACGATACCAATTAAATTCCTGGACTTTGTCGACTCAGCTGCTGCTCCTTTTCACCGTCCAGTTCTTCTGTCTGGTGTCGGTTCTCCGGGCTCTGAAACAGTCTGGACCAGGAGAAAGAAAAGAGGAGGATCAGAGGAAGAGACGAGCGTTAAACATCATCCTCATCACCACGGTGACGATGGTAATAATGCACGTTCCGTATACCATAACCGGACTCGTTACGGCTCTGATTGGGTTTCTTCCAGCTCTCTGGATCTTCAGCTTTGCTTGCTCTATGTTGGCTAGTTTTGTGCAGCCTGTGTTCTTTCTGCATCGCGCTGGGAAACTCTCGTGTGAAGTCAAGGTCACGCATCAGAGCTCAAGCGACTGACCATTCACAGAATGCTTAAGTTTTGTCCAAAATTACAAACCTTTTGGATTCCGATCACCAGTGTGGGGCAGGAAATGACACTGTGGATTACAAAGAGACTGCTGTGAAAAATGCTATGTGTGTGTGTGTGTGTGTGTGTGTGTGTGTGTTTGTGTGTGTCTGTGTTTGCTTTGAGTGTATGAATTGTTGACGTGATCATAATTATCATTTTTTCTTACCATTAAAACGCATTGTAACTCAGTAAAATGCTTTTTTAGTAAGTTATTTACAAACACACTTTAAAATTATGAAGGATTGTCCCGTAAGACAAATGTTTGAGTAAAAAGAAAAAATGTGCGCGTAAAAAACATCGGGAAAAGCAATATTCATCCAGGAAGTAAAATAAAGTTTAAAGTGAACTTTAAAAAACGTCTTCACTTATTGTTTGCTCTCGTGTGGATTAGACGCCTCAATAAACCAGCAGTTTTTTCGTATATTTCGAGAATACATTTTTGATAAATGTATCATCGAGACAAACAGACAGCTGCACCAATCAGACGCTTTTACTCAATGTGAATATTTTCATGGTATTTATAATCTAAGGCTAAGAGTTAAGTATCTTTAAAGCAACATAGTATTTTAAGCAATTTTAAACACTTTTGTTGAATCGATTCGTTTGGATGAAGTGGATTTTATGCCTTGTGCTTTTTAACAATAAAAAAATAGTGGCCTGTGGAAAATCACTAGTGTTTGTTGCTTTGGATAAAATCATTTAATCTCTGACAGGATCTATTTCCATATGTCTTTCACTGGAATTGGAAATGAAGGATGTGGACATGGAACTCATGCAAGTTAGATGCTATGGGGCGTTGGACTTTAGAACGAGTCACTTGCATTTGACCTTCAACGCAGTTTGAGAACGCTTGAGACAATTTGAAACGATCTAGAATTTTTAGTGAAGACGTTTTGATAGGATGAAAATCAGAAGATCTGCAAGGAAATGTATTGTGGTCTGAACTCCTGATCCTTGGCTGAACGGACAAACATGGAGTGTCTGAATCTCTCCACACGGAGTCCCATCGGTTTTGAGACGCCCAGCAACATCAGCACATCTCCACTGCTGGACACATGTCTGCTGACGCTCTCCTTCCTGTGTTTGTTTCCCATTCACTCTTACGTTCTGTGGCTGATCGTATCGGGAGGTGGAATCACATCCGAGCTCTTCAACCTCAACGTCTGCGTGTGTGAAATCCTTTACAGCCTGGAAAGTTTACTGGCCGCCTTGGAGAAAACAATACAGGCACAGATTTTGTCCCAATTGGCACAGATTTGTCAAGGACTGGCCTTGACCAGCCACCCGCTGTTCCTCAGCCTGATCTGTGTGGAGCGTTTCCTGGCCGTGGTTCATCCGGTGACGTTCCTGAAGCTCAAACCTCTCAGATACAGGATCTTCTGCTGCTCCGTGGCGTGGACCATCAGCTTCGGCTCGTTTTTGTTCTGCAGCTTCACACTGATTGCGCACAGATACGACTATATGTGGTTTTTCTCACTGCAGTTCCTCATCTTCTTCTCCATCCAGTTGCTTTGTTGTGTGTCGGTTCTTCGGGCTCTGAGACCGTCTGGACCAGGAGAGAGAAAAGAGGAGAATCACAGGAAGAGACGAGCGTTTCTCATCATCCTCATCACCACCATCAGCATGGGCGTCATGAACGTTCCATACATCTTAGCCGGGCTCATCACAGCTGTGACGCGGCATTATGTGCCGGGTCTCTGGTCTACTGGTCTGATCTTCTTCATTCTTGCTGGCCTTGTGCAGCCGGTTCTTTACCTTCAGCGAACTGGAAAACTCTCCCTCTGGTTCAGTCGGGTTTCAGCAGGGAATGGATAGTTTAAGCTTAAACTCTAAATTTAGATTAAAATCTACAATTTGTCTGATGTGGCATCTTGGTGTTAAAAAAAATTAAAAAGTGATAATAATTGTCCACATTTACATTCCCAATTTATCGAATGAACCTGGTATTACAGCGTATCTACAGATATGACGATGACATCTATACGGTGTACTGTAGCATAGTGATGAAGGCCGAAAATTGTGCGCTTTTAGACAGTTGTAACTGTGAAAAAGCGTCCTACAAATGCACTGAACTTGAACATGAATAGTACAACACTCAGTTCTCAGGAGAGGAGTGAAACACAGAAAAAAGAAGACATAATTTAGAATTTTGACACTCTTAGTGATGTGAAAATAAAAGTGATTTGTATTGAATTGATTTGAGGTGTGTTTCGGTTCCGGTCACTAGACTAGGCAGCCTTTCTACGGTTATATTCAGTTATTAGATATGTTCTGATTGCAGGTCAATATTGGCTTCATTGAAAATGCATCTGGATTGATGGTGCATCTTGATGTTTAAAAAATAAAACGCAATAATAATTATTCACATTTACATTTCCAATTTATCGAATGAACCCAGTATTACAATGTATTTACAGATATGATGAGGTTGATGAGTTTACATGTATCTTCACTGTGATGACGCTTAATTTTAGTCGGTCATCTTCAGTAAAAGCTCAAGTCTACAATTTGTTTATGTTGCATTTTGGTGTTGAAAAAAAAAAGCGATAATAAACAACTTCTAAATATTAGAATCCAAAAACAAGCTATTTTTGTACATTTTTATTTGTACATTTTTTCCAAAATTTTAAACGTTCTGAAAATGTCTCTTTCCATCAATCCGTCCGTGATTTTTTCAAAATCTCCAATGCCACGTGATATTTGACGGATGCAATCGCAGTGACGTCGATATGTAAATCCATAACCAGGTTTTGCGGTCGCTTGGCTTTTATTTTTCAGTCAGAGTTATATAATAAATAGTTTTTTGCAAATTACATAAATAATTCATCAAATGTCAAAAAGAAAAAAAAGCATCGCAGACTAGTAAAACATGAACTATAAAATGAAAGTATTCAAAGAATTTTCGTCAAAATTTGTGGGTTGCTAAAGTGACAAAGCAATTAAACGTGTAGCGACGTGACTTATTACAGCACGAGAAGTCAAATGTTTGCCGTCTGCGGAAGTGACTTTGATTTGCATCGATCTCATGATCTCCATAAAACCACCTGGACGCTGCTTTCGATCTCCATGTTCTTGGTTCTGATGAATCGTTTGTTCCTGATGGTTTCGGCTCTGTGGATTTCTCGCATGATTGTGTTCCTCAGACTCGGAGTAGAAGGACATGGAGCTGATGAACATCTCAGGGAACGTATCTACACCGGATCCGTCCACCGAGTCTCTCTCCAGCATCGTCATCCTGGAGATAATCACGCAGAGCCTCCACTTTTTGCTAGGTCTCTCCGTCCACTCGTATGTTCTGGTTCTGCTGGTCACTGGCACAGGAAGCGGGTTTGCGTCAGAATTCTTCAGCCTAAATCTCAACGTTTGTGAGATCTTTTACTCGCTTCAGTCGTTACTGAGTCTGCTGAAAAAAACAGTGGATTATAAGAGACTCGCACCACCTAGTAACTTTCTCCTAGGCATGGCTTTCACCGGTCGACCCGTGTTCCACTGTCTGATCTGTGTGGAGCGTTTCCTGGCCGTGGTTCATCCCGTGACGTTCCTGAAGCTCAAGCCTCTCAGATACAGGATCTTCTGCTGCTCCGTGGCCTGGAGCGCTGCTTTCCTCTCTTGCTTCTTCTGCATGTTTAACATCATGACGAATAAACGGCAGTCCTACTCGGTGTTCTTCACCATTCAGTTGCCGCTGCTCGTCCTCATCCAGCTCTTCTGTCTGGTGTCGGTTCTTCTGGTTCTGAAGCAGTCTGGATCAGGGGAGAGAAAAGAGGAGGATCACAGGAAGAGACGAGCGTTCCTCATCATCCTGGTCACCAGCGTGAACATGGTGGTGATGCTTGTTCCTTACGCTCTGACCGGTCTGGTCTCCACCCTGACGGGGCTGGATTACCCGGATATGTGGTTTGTGGGCTTTCTGTGTTTTATTCTAACTGGTTTTGTGCAGCCTTTGCATTATCTACAGAGGAACGGGAAACTCTCACTCTTTTGTCGAGACAATTAGCATTTTTTTTTATTACGATATTTATGACGTACATGTGAAATTCAAGAACAAATTGAATTAATTGTTGGGTATAATGCATCGTTTGTTTTTGTTACGTAGCCTGGCATAATGTTTCTCTGTTTCTTCCTAAAATGTAACAATTCAAATGTGATACCTCACTTTAATATCTGTGGATCGGATACATTGAATTTTTCTTGTATTTTTTGTCGGTCACGTGTGTTGCTTTTTTTACGGTCTTCGTTGTGGTTACATCATCTCGTTGTTTCTATATCCAGAACTGTATATTTACAGCGGTTAATGGTCTTTTCTGTATTAGTTGGGCTAAAATTACCCCACTGTTGGATAAATAAAGCTCATCTTATCTTATCTGAAAGTCTGCGCCTGTATCTGGATTAATCTGGAAAAGACGAGAAACCCTTCCACGCTACTTACTGTTGTATTTTTGCATCATTCATTTATTGTTGCTTTTTTTTTTCATTTTTGCATATTTTTTCACTGTTGGTGTTTTTTTTCTGGTGTTCACTGTGTTGTGCTGCTTCCTAAACACTGAAATGTTCGTTTGTGGGATTAATAAAGTCTAATATAATCAAATTTACCGTAATCTAACGGATTTATCTACACTCATACTGACTTATGCCAGAAGAGAAGAATGTTCAAGTTCAAGTTTAGCGTTTAGTTTTTAGCGACCAACGCAAAGTCGCTATGCGGAAAGAGGGAAAACTAGTCTATAAAGAAGAAAAATGTCCGTTGTTCATCTGTGTTCAAAAATTAAGAAAAAAAGAGTCAGTTTAAAAAAAAATGTCCATTGGTCAGAATGTCCTTCCCTCGTGCCCATATAAGGCAGTGATGCCCGTCAGCCGTGATGCCCGAGGCGAGAACAACAGAGATAAGCGGAGACTTTTATCATAAAGCTTTGTTTCTTTCAATATTTGCATAGGTAAAGACTTTTTCACAAATCACAGAACGACCCGTATAAAAGTCGTGAGATGATCCCACGTTGTCCAGAACCACCAGCTCGTCCCTCAGGTGACAAGCCTTTTTCATTTGTTCCACTTTGAATTGAACGTTTTTTTTTATTAATCGTCGCTATATCATAATGCGGTTGCTGTTTCAACTCAGGCTTGAACATGAACCAGACGCCTGACGCCTCCACAAACTCCACCGACCGACTCATGTGGCACTTCGGAACGATGGAGAAGAGTTTCTTCGCCATCAACTTTCTTCTGGGTCTCCCCACACACTGCTACGTGGTGCGGCTGGTGGTCACGGGACCGGGGGTCTGGGCCGAGCTCTTCACCTTCAACCTCTCGCTCTGTGAGATCCTCTATTGCCTCAACTGCTTGCTCTCGCTGCTGAGGCTGCTGTGGCCCGCTCTCACCTCCACATCCCAGTTCTTCATAGGTCTGGGCATCACAGCTCGACCCGTCTTCCACTCTCTGATCTGTGTGGAGCGCTTCCTGGCCGTGGTTCATCCCGTGACGTTCCTCAAGCTCAAGCCTCTCAGATACAGGATCTTCTGCTGCTCCGTGGCCTGGACCATCACTCTCGCCTCCTGCTTGTGCTCCATGTTCATCACTGGGCTTTTCAAATACCTGGAGTTCACCTGGTTTTACTCCGTGCAGTTTATGCTCTTCTTCTCCGTGCAGTTGATCTGTCTGGTGTCGGTTCTCCGGGCTCTGAATCGGTCTGGTCCGGGTGAAAGAGCCAGAGAGAGTCACATGAAGAGACGGGCGTTTTTTCTCATCCTCTTCTCGCTGCTCAGCATGATGGTCACCTTCTTGCCGGTCATCCTGGCCGGGCTGGTCAGTCTCCTCAGCGGACTGAACTCCGACCAGCACCGGGCGTTCGGGTTGTCCTCCTTCGTTCTGGCCGGGTTTGTTCAGCCGGTTCTGTTTCTGCACCGCAGTGGGAAAATCACCTGCTTCCGGTTCCTGGAGAAACTGTTGGTCTGATGCTTTTCATCTGGAGCCGGTAGGGAAAAGCTGAACGGTTCAACCAGTTCCTCGATTTGTCCTACACTGCACGGACTTCATCTTACAGGAGAGAGAAAAGAGGAGAATGACAGGAAGACACGAGCGTTTCACATCCTCATCCTCACCTTCAGCATTATTCTGATGTTTGATCAGCAGGGGGCGATAACATCTATACTATTATTATCAGGAGATGGAGTCAGAGAGAGAGAGTGTGTGTGTGAGAGAGAGAGAGAGAGAGAAAGAGAGAGAGAGACATTCTAACAGAGACAACTATAGACAGTGAAAGAAAGACAGACATGGAGAGAGAGAGAGAGAGAGAGAGAGAGAAAGACATTCTGAAAGAGACAACCATAGACAGTGAAAGATAAAAAGAAAGAAGGAGAGAAAAAGCCCAGTGAGAGAAAGAGAGAGAGTGAGAGAGACAGAGAAGGAGAGAGAGTGAGAGAGAGGGAAAGAAAAAAAGGGTGAGAGAGAGAAAGAGACAGTGAGACTTGGAGGGAAAAATTCCTCAACCGACAGATTTCCTAGTAATGTTGTGTCATTAACGAAATTCGTATTCAAATAAACGGATCATTTTTGAAAGATTAATGCTTTTTTCATGCAAATTGCTGTGACGGAACAATTTGTATTTTCCAACGCAATATCTGTCACCTAATTTCTTTACATTTTTGCATATTTTGACATTTATTAGGAGTATCATCCACAAAGATCCGTAATGAACATCGAGACACAATGAAACCGGTCCAGGCGAAGATCCCGATTTGCTAACAATTCAACTTAAATATTGCTTACAAGTTTTTTGAAGAGCGTCTAATTTGCAAAGCCAATTATAAATATTCATGATCATTCGTTACTCTTGCTGACTTGAGTTCAGATCTCAGCAGACATGAACACCACCGGCTTCTTCTCCACAAACTCCACTGATCTTTCCTTCTGGGCGCTGGGGACTTTAGAGGAGAGCATCTTCATCTTCAACTTCCTGGTCAGTCCGGCCACAAACTTCTACATCATCTGGCTGATCGTCACTGGAGGTGGAATCGCTCTGGAATTCTTCGACCTCAATCTCTCCGTCTGCGAGATTTGTTACGGGATAAACGCTCTGCTGATTCTGCTGTCGGGCGACTTTCCCAGACTGGTGATGGCTACCACGTTCTTCATCGGTCTGGGAATCACCGGTCGACCCGTGTTCCAGAGTCTGATGTGTGTGGAGCGTTTCCTGGCCGTGGTTCATCCCATGATGTTCCTCAAGCTCAAACCTCTCAGATACAGGATCTTCTGCTGCTCCTTGGCCTGGACCATCATCCTCGCCTCGTGTCTGTTCTGCATGTTCACGTTGGGCATATTTGTAGTTGAATTTGTTTGCTTTTTCTCACTGCAGTTCCTTATCTTCTTCTCCATCCAGCTCTTCTGTCTGTTGTCGGTTCTTCGGGCTCTGAGACAGTCTGGACCAGGAGAGAGAAAAGAGGAGGATCTCAGGAAGAGACGAGCGTTCCTCATCATCCTCATCACCAGCTTGACCATGATCGTGATGTTTGCTCCCTTCATAATGACAGGGTTCCTGACCCTAGTGGAGCAGCAGAACTTGACGTTTCTCTGGTCCATCAGCTTGTCTTGTTTCATCCTGACGGGTTTCGTGCAGCCGGTGCTTTTTCTCCGCCGCGCTGGAAAACTTCCCTTTTCTTGCATCTGCTGCACAGACTGACGCACTAAGAATTCGTTAAAAAATGATTTGAAATGATTTGTACTAGTAATAATATTGAACATTTGTGTTATTGCAATGCTGAAGCTAAAAAATGTTTTGTGCATGTATGTGGATAAAATTGTAGGTAAACGAATTGTGTGCAGTTGCGTTGCTTTTACGTTTGATAGATTCATATGGAATCAGAATAGTGCAAAAATAGCAAACGAAAATTTCTAAGCAACGAACGAAAATGCGATACATTGACTATTAACCTATTTTTTTTTTTTTATAACTTGTTATCTTCGCGCTTTCATTTGAAACTTTTTTGGTTCACATTTTTTTGCTAGTTTCATTATTTTCCGTTTGGATTTCTTGCACTAGCCTCAGGTGGGGGCTTCAATCCCTTACTCTGATTGGCTGGTGAGAATGTGTACTCCTACCTCTCTGAATTCCTCCCCCACTTCCTGGTCAAGCAGCTGCCAATCACATTATCACCAGCCAATCAGAGATAGTGAGTGAAGAGAATGAAGATGCTGATGAAAGAGTGAAGATGCTGATGGTACAGAGTGAAGATGCTGATGGAAAAGAGTGAAGATGCTGATGGAACAGAGGGAAGATGCTGGTAGAAGAGTGAAGATGCTGATGGACCAGGGTGAAGATGCTGATGGATCAGTAAAGATGCTGATGGACCAGAGTGAAGATGCTGATAGAAGAGTCAAGATGCTGATGAAACAAAGTGAAGATGCTGATGGATCAGTAAAGATGCTGACGGACCAGGGTGAAGATGCTGATGGATCAGTAAAGATGCTGATGGACCAGAGTGAAGATGCTGATGGACCAGAGTGAAGATGCTGATGGACTAGAGTGAAGATGCTGATGGACCACAGTGAAGATGCTGATGGACAACAGTGAAGATGCTTATGGATCAGTAAAGATGCTGATGGAACAGAGTGAAGATGCTGATGGACTAG
>MU204205.1:585552-607759 GCA_017309775.1 Paedocypris sp. Pulau Singkep
CTACTGTGATTTGCTACACTACTGTAATTATACTTTACTACTGTGATTTGCTACACTACTGTAATTATACTTTACTACTGTGATTTGCTACACTACTGTAATTATACTTTACTACTGTGATTTGCTACACTACTGTAATTATACTTTACTACTGTGATTTGCTACACTACTGTAATTATACTCTACTACTGTGATTTGCCGCATTACTGTAATTATACTTCACGTGATTTTGTGCTCTACAGTAGTTATGCTGTAATTATTACTGTATACAAAAACTTAACATGAGGGTTTTAGTTGTGTCTGGAGCACCATTATAAAAAGTACATCTTATAATGTAAGTAAATCTTTCTGATTTAATCTTCTAGACTAGAGGAAGAGAGAGAACAGGAGCCTCCTTTTCATTTGAGGGATGGATTCTCCCAGGATCTGTTTCTGAAGCACGAACCTTCTGAGACCCGGAGAGAGAGAGAGCAGGAAACATCCTTGCTTTCTGATTGGCTGAGTCTCCAGACCAGGGGCCAATCAAAGTGCACGCTTAGTGGGGGCCGAACAGAGTATGCAATTGTAAAACACAGCTAAATGCTTGGAACATTGAATGTGTATTAAAACAGAGAGGGATATTATTTAAACACTTAAGCAGCTAGTTATGTAAACACTTAAGCAGACTTTAAATAACTAAATAATAAAGTTATTAGTATAAATAATAAATACGTTGTCCTCCATAAAAATGTATTTGTCAAAACCATGCAAGTTTGAACAATTAACAAGCTACAAAAATATGGAATCAGATTAGAGCCAAAAATATCAAACGTAAATTTCTAAGAATGGAAAATGCTTCACATTTACGTTTGTTTGTTATTTTTTTGCTTGCAATCTTCACGTTTTTGTTAAGCCGCTGCCAATCACATTCTCACCAGCCAATCAGAGCAAGCTAGTTCCAGAAGTCTAAAAAAAAAAAAAAAAAAAACGAACAAACAAAAAAATCTGATGCGTAAAAAACTGTTTCAAACGAAAACGTGTAAATTGCAAGCAAAAAATGAAAAAAACGAGCTTAAATTTTCGGTCGTTTCTTAGGAATTTACGTTTGGTATTTTTACTAATCTGATTCTATACAAACACATTAAAATTAAATGATCAAACTCATCTCACCAACTTTCACTTGTTTCACTCACACTAGTTTCTGCTCAAATGCCCAATCAGTCACCGCCCACTGTGATGTTGCTCCTCCCACTGATGCTGATTGACAGGGGCAATCCGCATCCACCTTATGAATTGCATTTGATGCACTTTCTTAATGTCACATTAAAGTGCAAAAAATGATGTATTGTCATTTCTTTAAACAAATATTTTGTCAGATATATTTGCATGTTGTTTATATAATGGTTCTGGACAATAAAAGATCTGATCTGTTCATTTATTTCACTCTGAGAACACACACACAAACACTTCTCCACTTTACAGTCTTTTATTTATCTTTACATGTAAAAAAAATAAATTAGCTTGGAACGATTCCTGCTCATCTATAACATCTTCAGCAAAGAGGTAATAACTCACTCATTAACTCACACAACACACACACACACACACAGCAAATATTCTTTGTCATGTGACTTTTTTATGTTTATTACGTGTTGCTGTGCTGCTTGGCCAGTGGCCATTTTTGGCTACTTAACACTTGTAGCGGGTATCAAAAATATGAGCAACTTTTACTCTCTACTTGACTACATTTGTGATTGAGTATCTGTATCTGTACTCCACCTCCTTTTTGTTCTCAAGACACTTATCGTTACTTGTTACATTGTGATTGTGCGCAACAAGTTGGCTTCTTTTCTATTGCTGTTAATTTCCTGGGCGGACGAGGTGATTTCGCCATCTGCAGGATGCTGAAGGTACTGGATGATATTTATTAGCTAAATCACGTGAATGTCAATTAGCAGTTGCATTTTTGGCCCGTTTGAGTTTGACTCAAACGTCTATTTTTTTTTTCATCTCTTTTGATCTGCCATTTTGTAACATTGAGATGTTAAACATCAATTCTATATTTGGAAATAAAGTCTCATAATTAAAAAGATTTTTGTTTTTCAAATTTCTTTGCGGTTTTTTTTAGCCTAAATTCAGAACAGTTCTTCTAAAATCGAATACTTAAGACTTTTACTCATATCTACTTGTAATTGTTGACTTGTAACTTGTAATGTAGTAGATTTTACAGTAAGGTGTCGGTACTTTTACTCAAGTATGTTTCTCAGCTACTCTTTACACCTCTGAATCGCAATTATGCAATTAACTAGTACAATCTTCAGCATTTTGCAAAATGGTAAAACCGTTGCACATTTCTAGGAGTCCCCACAACGTTTGTTTGCAAAACTCACAAGAATGTCAAATCCAGGCGGGACTAATTAAGTTTGACTGTGTGTGTGTTTTACTACAGATATGAACATCTCCACTAACTGGAGTTTTAATTCACCTGCTGGATATTCCAACTTTGATTTATTATGCGACGACGGCTACTGCATCTTCCTGTCTGCGTGTGTGTTGAACGTTCTGCTGAGTTTCCCAGTAAACTCCTACGTGATCTGGCTGATCGCCACAGGAACAGGAAACGGACTGGCAGCCGAGTTCTTCTCCCTCCATCTCTCCATCAGCGAAATCCTGCTGAGTCTGGACTGCTTCTTATATCTGGGGAGCGTTACGTCTACGCTAAGGTTCCTGATAGCGGCGGCCATCGGTCAACTAGTCATCACCTCACGATCTCTGTTCCTCAGTCTGATGTGTGTGGAGCGTTTCCTGGCCGTGGTTCATCCGCTGACGTTCCTCAAGCTCAAGCCTCTCAGATACAGGATCTTCTGTGCCGTTCTGGTCTGGACTGTGAGTGTAGTCGCTCTGGTAGTTTCCGCAGTCGGCCTATTTTTGGCTCCGTTCAACACTTTTATATACTTCACATTGCCGCACCTGGTGTTCTGCCTGTCCGTCCAGATCTTCTGTCTGGTGTCGGTTCTCCGGGCTCTGAAACAGCCTGGACCAGGAGAGAGAAAAGAGGAGGATCGCAGGAAGAGACGAGCGTTCCGCATCATGTGCGTGATCTTCCTGACTCTTGTCGTCACCTACGTGCCGTTTATCATCTTCACCAGTCTCCTGAACCGCATCCCCTCGTCTGTGATTTACGTTGGCTACGCTTGTCTGTTCCTGTCGAGTTTGCTGGTTCCTGTGCTCTTCCTGCAGCGGGTGAAGAAGCTTCGTCTGATCTGCTGCTACTGCTGGTCTGGGGTCAGTGGATCACATCAGACGCGTGGGCCTTCCTCATGATCATGAGCTGCAACTTTTATAATGAGCAGACGCAATAAATATAATACAGTCAATAAATATAACACACTCCGCCTTATCAGGCCACATCAGGACACGACCATTTTGGGCCAATTAAGCGGCTGCCCCAATAAAGTGGCGCCGGTGTAGGTACCAAATTGGCTCGGGTGTAAAATCAGCGACTAAGGATGACGTCACACCATTTGGTTGGCGATTCTAAGACAATAACAATAGTAGTGTTGCTATGGTGCAGGTGAGGTTTGGTTCCGGGCCTCTACCTTATGCAGCCTTCCTATTCGTTAATATTAGGCATTGAACATGTTGTTTTTACAGTTCGAAATATGCTTCATTGAAGAGATGTGTATTTAATCTAGATTTAAACAGACTAATGATCCTCTCTGGCCACTAAACTGTGCAGACACACTCACCGCCACGGAATTATGTGCCTTTGTTTTCAGATTTCAAAGCTTTTTTCCTCATTCCTCTTCAAATTTTGCCCCAATAAAGCGTTTTTTTTTTTTTGCGTTATGAAATACAATTTGCTTTGGTCACTAGGCGGTATCATCTCCGGTTCTTAGTCGCTAATGTCTATGTAGTGACTTTGTTTTGGCGTTTCCACACTCCTTCCTGTTTTGTAATCCTAGTTTCTGTGATTAAAATCTGCTTTTTGCACTAATCATTCCTGACGTGACAATGCCGATGTGTGTATATGTGTGTGTTCGTAATTCCCGTCGGTGTGACCAGCTTTGCATCTCTTCTCGTGTAACTGAATCCTGCAGTGGAACAGACGCTTTGTGAGGTTTGTGCAACGTGATAAGGAAAAGCAGATGATTTGACTTTCGCCGTGTGGTTTTCACAGCTGATCTTTACCTATTTCACTACGTTTGGCAGAAGATGATTAATTGAGCTTAAATTCCTCCAGCCCAGACTTGAATCCTGGACCCAAATGTTGCTAGCCCCATCGACTTTTATTTACAGTTATATCAAACATTCATTCCAACTCATTCCAATTAAATTTTCATAACTCTTTCTAACTATTTTCGTAATTGACATGGTTGTTGTCCTCCATCTGTCTGTGATGTCACGAAACATTTGCATCCAAACAGACAACGAGATTGTCGTCTTGGAAGTCGGACGAACTCTTCGGCAGCTCCGGGTCTGTTCTTTACGTTTCGCACTTTATAGATGCCATTCACGCATCGACAGCGTAATTATTCTGGAGTGTTTGTGTGGAGATGGACTCAGCATCTCATTAGACATCTGAAGTCATGATGGATGTGGTTTCTGTGTGATGGCTGGTTCTTGAAAACATCTCGTCTTGAGCAGCACTTTTCACTTTCTGCTGTTTGTTCCGCAGAGAAAAAAACAGAGACTTTGTGAGGTCCGGATGATCCCAGAAGCGAGATGAACGTCTCCATCAATTCCTCCTCCGTGGACGCTTCAGGTTCTTTAGAGTACGCGACGCTCTACATGCAGATCACCACGTGCCTCGCCAGCGTTCTGGTGGGTCTTCCCGTAAACTCGTACGTGATCGGGCTGATCGCCACCGGAACGGGAAACGGGATGGCGGCTGAGATCTTCAGCCTGAACCTGTCGATCTGTGAGGTCTTCATGAGTCTCAACTCTCTCTTGAAGATTTTCAGTCGAATTACGTCAGCGGTCCACATTCCCCTGCTGGTTCTACAAGGATTCGCCATCACGGGTCGACCCGTGTTCCAGAGTCTGATCTGTGTGGAGCGCTTCCTGGCCGTGATTCATCCCCTGACGTTCCTCAAGCTCAAGCCTCTCAGATACAGGATCTTCTGCGTGTTTCTGGTCTGGATTGGGACGTTTTGCTCCTCGGCCGTCACCATTATAGCCACAACCCAGCGTTGGAATAATTTCTTAGTGTGTTATTTTCTGGTGCAGCTCTTCATCTACCTCTCTGTGCAGTTGTTCTGTTGTTTGGGCGTGGTCCGGGGTCTCCACCAGTCGGGCCCGGGCGAGAGAAGCCGAGCGAGAGAGGAGGAGGACCACAGAAAGAGACGAGCGTTTAACATCATCCGCGTGATGTTTCTCACCATGATCTTCATCTACGTGCCCTACATCGCCTCCATCTTTTTCTCCAGGAGCGTGTCTAATATCTCTACCGTAGGGATGTTCGTCAGCGATTTTTGCTTCTCGTTGGCTGGTTTGTCGCTGCCGTTTCTTTTCCTGCACCGTGTGAAGAAACTGTGCTGTGTCTCGCTTTCTCAGAACAAGTAGTTCCGTTTTTTTATTTGTGATATTTTTTATATAATGAATGAATCAATAAATACATATATAAATGGCAGATCCTATATTTACACATTTAACTTTAAAGCAAAGTCTAGCTAATCAATTTAAAATATTAACAAAATATTGCTTTTTTTGTTTTTAGATGTTTTCAGTTTTTCTGACTATAATTATTATATAAACTTTATTGCTAACAATTTTTTTTTAAATTTGTTTAGGGTTCTGGCTGTTTCTACTGCTATTTAATTTGTATGTTTATTTGCTTAATTGAGTGAATAATCATAATTTATGTTTCATCAACATCATCAACTTTTGACACTTTTTGACACAATTTTATATGGTTTGTTTATTTATTTATTTATTATTATTTTGTTTTATGATAATATTAAACAACTGAGAAAACATTGCTGACTATTCTGACCTTTTACTAAAATTCTGCAAGTTTCCATTTCTGACATTTCTGATTTGTGTAATGAATATTTGAACATTTTTTCATAATTTATATCGTATATAAAAATCAATATTTTTGAATATTTGTCTATATTTTATATTATTAATTTGGACAGTTTTGAGGCAATGTTCTTGATTTTTCCTAAACAAAGTCCAATAAATCACATCCAGACTTCATGATATTTGCATTCTCCTTCTTTTGTATATGTAAACTGAGAATGTTCCGCACATGAATCATCCCTGTCATTGTCCTGTCGCATTCATCGAGATTTATGAATCATCATATAGATATTACACTGGATTCAATTATTATGCTTTTTTCCATCCATCAAGAAGAAAATACGTGTATGACACACATAAATTATATTTAACAGATATTTCACTGATGGGTGAAAAATGCAAAATTATGGCTGAAAAATGCCAAATTGTTGTAAATTATTAGTGTTTTGTGGAGTTAATAAAATGATATATGGATTGTGTATTGTGTATCAATTCGTATCAATGCTACTACTACTACTACTACTAATAATAATAATATGAGCATTTGTAATGTGCTTTTCACAGTTTTAAATTTAAATTTTACTACTGTATCAATCAGTACTTAATTACACTTTAGAGTGTGAGTGTGTGTGTGTGTGTGTGTGTGTGATCATTTGCGTGTCATCTGTCCGCTCTGGTCATTTCTCTGTGAACTGTGAGAAGTGATGCTCCTCTGGGAATGTTGGGATGGTTTGGGATGATAATGACACTGTCCAATCAATGGAATATTAAGGTAAAGCTTCTTTTCTGTCATTTTAAAGCGCAAACGATCTTTTCAATCAGGTGCTTTAAATTAAAGTGACGTATTGTTTGGAGGCTTTCGGATTATTCGCCGAAATTTGTCGAAACCCTGGATCCGGAATGATGAAACGGAAGCAGGAGAGAAATGTTAAAATGTAACAGTTTTTAATCAAGCATCCGCAACATCAATAATGTTACAAGGCTTCACATTCTACTTATAAAGACAGATACAAACAGTGTGACGTAACAATGATTAGTACGATTGTTACGCCGGAGAAGTAAGTCACAGGAATTTCACGAGAGGCTTTCATCCGTAGAGAATAAACGGTTCGATCACAAGAAAGAATTATTCGTTAGGACTAAATATAAGAATGCATGAAAACAAAACAGAATTAAAACATAAAAACTGGTGCTGTCAAACGATACATTTTTTTTTTAATCTAGTGAGTTGCACTTCCCCAACCAAATTATTCGCAATTAATCACAAAGAATAATATAATAATTTATTAAATGTATTAAATTTCATAATAATGTTTTAATAATTAATTCTTTAGGATGAACAATTATTCATAATAACAGCAAGTATATAATCTTGTAATATTGAATATTGAAGTGTAAACTATAAATTAATGTAAATTCAACACAAGTCTGAGACTGAGAATAATTCCATTGCACTCTATTCTTTCTATAAGTGCGCCGTGATTTCAGCTTTGCAAAATACTGTACATATAATACTGAATGGTTTTGAGGTGAAACTGAAAAACTGGAAGTGCAATTAATGGCGTTAATCAAATTTGACGCGATTAAACACATTTAATTAATCGCATGCGTTAACGCGTTAACTTTGACAGCCCTAAAAAAAATTAAGTATAAATTAATTCTCACAAGTATGTTTTCAATACAGTGTTTGAAACAAGTCGCCGCTGAACCTGAAAATCCAGCCCTCGAAACCACCACAAACTCCGGATCGAGCGACAGCGCACACACACAACACGTCTAGCCTTGAAGATGGAGAAGGAAAATCTCCTGGAACTCTTCTCCGCCAACGTCACCTCCAACAGCTCCTCGCCGCTCTACGTCAGCACCTTGGCCTGGGTCTGCAGCGTGGCCGTGGCTCTCCCGGAAAACGCCTACGTCATCTGGCTGATCGCCAGCGGAGCGGGAAACGGAGCCACCTCGGAGTTCTTCAGCCTGAACCTCAGCGTGTGCGAGATCCTGCTGTGCGTCCAGTCTCTGGCCTCGCTGCTGACCTCACGCTTCCCCGTCCTCTGGGGGCTGGTGGAGTTCCTGGTGGGACTGTCGCTCTCCGGCCGTCCCGTCTTCCAGTGCCTGATCTGCCTGGAGTGCTACCTGGCCGTGGTCCATCCCTTCGTGTTCCTGAGGCTGAAGCCGCTGAGATACAGGATGCTCTTCTGCTCCGTGGCCTGGCTGGAGGTGTTCCTCTCCTGCGTGTTCGCCAGCTCGCTGCGGCTCTACGTGGTGATTTCCGTCTCCGTGTGTCAGGCTGTGGCCATTTTGGCCGTCAAGATGTTCTGCTGCCTGTCGGTTCTTCGAGCTCTGAGAAGGTCTGGACCCGGAGAGCGAGGGCGAGAGGAGGAGGACCGCATGAAGAGACGGGCGTTCAGGGTCATTCTGATCATCCTGATGGCGATGCTGTTCATCTACGCTGCGTATTTACTGGCGGGACTCACCTACGTCCTGACGCACAGATTCATCCCGGACTTCTGGAACGCCGGGAACGTGTGTTTCGTGATGGGAGGTCTGGTCCAGCCTCTGCTGTACCTCTATAAGACGGGAACACGGCCGCGCTGTAACCGAGCTTAGGGGCGTCTGGTGTCGTGGGAAAAATAACGATTATTCGGAAAAATAACGATTATTCTGAAAAAATAGCGATTAATCGGAAAAATAACGATTATTCGGAAGAATAAAGATTATTCTGAAAAAATAACAATTATTTGGAAAATAGCGATTATTCGGAAAAATAGCGATCATTCGGAAAAAATAACAATTATTTGGAAAAATAGCGATTATTCGGAAAAATAGCGATCATTCGGAAAAATAGCGATTATTCGGAAAAATAAAGATTATTCTGAAAAAATAACAAATATTTGGAAAAATTGCGATTATTCGGAAAAAATAGCGATTATTTGGAAAAATAAAGATTATTCTGAAAAAAATAACAATTATTTGGAAAATAGCGATTATTCAGAAAAATAGCGATTATTCTGAAAAAATAACAATTATTTGGAAAAATAGCGATTATTCGGAAAAATAGCGATCATTCGGAAAAAATAACAATTATTTGGAAAAATAGCGATCATTCGGAAAAATAGCGATTATTCGGAAAAATAAAGATTATTCTGAAAAAATAACAAATATTTGGAAAAATTGCGATTATTCGGAAAAATGGCGATTATTTGGAAAAATAAAGATTATTCTGAAAAAAATAACAATTATTTGGAAAATAGCGATTATTCAGAAAAATAGCGATTATTCTGAAAAAATAACAATTATTTGTAAAAATAGCGATTATTCGGAAAAATAGCGATCATTCGGAAAAATAGCGATTATTCGGAAAAATAACAATTATTCGGAAAAAAAACGTCCGACCTGAATATGAAAGCATTATGAGGTTGCTTGTAAAATAAGCCCTAACCGTCTCAGTCTCTTTCCTGTTGCATGATGTGAAATATTCCACTACTGTCAAAATTTTTGAATAAAATTTTATTTTTTTTGACATCATTCATGACTCATATCCTCCATTATGACATCATTCATGACACAAAACGTCTTTGTGGACATCATTCATGACACAAATCCTCAATTATGACATAATTAATGGCAAAATCCACAAAGACATCATTTATGACACAAACCATCCACGATGACCTCACTCTTGACACAAAACATCTTTGATGGCATCATTCATGACACAAACCATACATAATTACATCATTCTTGACACAAATCATCTTAGATGATGTCATTCATGACACACCTCGTCCATGACAAAATCCACAATGACATTTTTAATGACATGAACCATTGGTTGATGATGTCACGGTCACAAGCAGAACTCAAACTTCACCTGACCCATGTTTGATGTCTCATTTAAAACATTTATCAGATTATTTAATGATTCACACTATTTGCATGGAGGAATTTGCATAGAAGGCTATGATGGAGTGAGATCGTTTCTGTCGACCTGAAGGTGATGCTGAAACCGGAACGTTCTGGAGCTTCTGGTCAGGTGTGATTCCATCCTTCCATCCTTCATTACAAGTGAGGATTATGACCATGAACATCTCAGGTAGCCCCACGTTCCTCAACTGCAGTCTTCTCAGCCCGGCTGAGTTCCGCTTCCCGAACCTTCTGGACTACTCCCTGAACATGCTCAACGTCCTGCTCAGCTCCTGCGCTCACGCCTACGTCCTGTGGCTCGCCCTCCGAGTCTGGCACCAGCTGACCAGCGAGATCTTCATGCTGGACCTGAGCGTCTGCGAGATCCTGATCAACCTGCGCTCGCTCCTCGCTGCCCTGGCACCCGAGCTCCCGCGTCTGCACGCCACTGTCCTCTTCCTGTCGGGATTTGCCATCACGGGTCGCCTCTTCCACTGCCTGATGTGTGTGGAGCGCTTCCTGGCCGTGGTCCATCCCGTGACGTTCCTCAAGCTCAAGCCTCTGAGATACAGAGCTGGATCTTCTGCCGTCACCTGGATGCTGGTGCTGGTCTATTGCGCCTCTTCGCTTTGCTTTTTAGACACTTGCTACACCAACATTTTCACCTACTTGTACCTGATGCAGTTCCTGCTGTTCCTCTCCATAAACGTCTTCTGTCTGGTGTCGGTTCTTCTGGTTCTGAGACGGTCTGGACCAGGTGAGAGAAAAGAGGAGGATCGCAGGAAGAGACGAGCCTTCCTCATCATCCTCATCACCACCGTGGCTCTGGTGGTCATCTACGCTCCAGGGATAATCGTGGCGGTGCAGTTTCTTCTGCTGATTCCTCCTGTGCCGGGAATGACGTCGGTGATTTTGTGTTCTTATATTTTGGCGGGACTTGTGCAGCCCGTTCTGTTCATTCAGCGGGCTGGTAAACTGCCTTTCTGCAGATCCAACTAATTCATCATCGTTAACCTTCTTCGTTGTGACTGGACTGGTTCTGATCACCTGACCCCGCCCTCTTGTGACCTCACTGACTCACTCACCTCGCACGCCCACTTTAATAGTTAGACAATTAACTCAAAGTTAATCAAAGTTATTCAGAAGAAGGATTAGGTTTTTGTCAATACTCATTACATTTATTTCAAAAACGTTAATAACAAAAACTTTTTTTCATTAATTCACATATTTAATGTATACATTCCAAACGTTTTCATTAAAATGAATATGTAAATATGTAATTAGAACTGCAATGTGTATCTGATGTGTTTGTATGAGTTGTCAAATTGTGTTTAAAATTGTAAAATGTAATTAAAACAATAAAAAGAAATGAAATAAAAAAAAAAATAAAATTTATGTGTAAACATGAATTTGAACCGCAACATGTATCTACTGTGTTTATATGTAGCTGAATTGTCAAATTGTATTGAAATTGAGAAATGCAATAAAAAAATTGAAAAATGATTGAAATTTTGGGAAAAATTTGTTTTTTAAACAGAAAAAAGAAATTAACACAGTAAAAATAAATTATATTGGCCAAATGTTTCAAGCTGTTCATTGTCTGTAATTACAATTTCAATGTGTAAATAGATTGGCAAAGCAAAAAAATGTCGTTAAAATATCTATATGTATATATATATGATTCAAAAATTATGTTGTAAATTTGAAACTAAAACTTCAAAATGTAACTAAAATTTAAAATAAGAATGTGACTTACAATCTGGATGAGAGAAAAGCAGGCCGGACACACATTTATATGTTATTGAAATAAACGTGCTTATGAAAAAGAGAAACACGCTTTCATGTAATATTTGATAAACAAATATAACACAGATGGCCGCCATAACTCCTGATATTTGCATTTATCGTGATATATTGTGATATTCTCTGAAATACAGTAATCGGCTTCAATGCAGCTCACCAGAAAAGCCATTTGGTTGCGGCTTTTGTCCAAAGTACCTGTTTGGCTTTATTATTACCAGTAGAAATAAAACTTTTCAGTAGGGTTGATAGCAAAAGACTCTACAGATACCACGCATTTCAGTTATCGTATTTATTGTTTTTCCCAACTTTGAGGCTCAAAAACTTGCGGTTCTCTTATTAATCACCGATTTCAAACATGCAGCTAAATAAAGTTCTCATTTGTCCTTATTTAAAGTGAGGAGCAATCACAAATAAACAGAAATGTGTCGTCTTTATGCAGCGAAGCGTGTGTGTGTTGTGTCCTCTTTTTCTCTCTAAATAATATTTCCGGAGGCAGACGTGCGTATAAATCAGAAATCAGAATAAGAAATCTTTATTGGCCAAGTTGCGAATGACAAGCAGGAATTGGGTGTGGTCCGACTCCCTCAATTTACATGTATTCATATAAATACATAAATAATAAGGAAAAAAACAGTGACATGAAATGAAACATAAATAACCTATTGCACATTATTATAGCAGTGGCCATATCACGAGGTATTATTGGCCAAAATAGAGAAATAAAGAGCAGCGACACTTAACAGAGACAAAATAACACTGGAAGAAGTCAGATTAAACTAAATACAATCAGTAATATTTGAACTTCATCCGGTAGATCCAAGCTAATGGCTAATGGCTAGCGCCTGAAAACGAGTCCATGTAGAATGCAAAAGCGTCGGAACAACAAAAAAATGATTCAAAACAAAGAACAAAGAACCAAACACAATCAAATCGCTCTGTCTGCTGCACAGAGAAAAACAATACCGTTCTGATAAATACTCATGGGAAGCTAAAGCAGTGAAGAATTATGGGAGATGTAGTTGCTAGAATAGATTATTGTTTTACTATTTTTAGGTAATGCAACATTGAAGTGATACGAGTCACAAGTGCGACTTATTAAATAAAGAAAAAATAGTATGTACATAAAGTGTACATAATTTAGCCAGAAATGTAAACAAAAAATGTTTTATTATGTATGAAAAATCAGGGTGGTGCTTATATTGTCGTAAACATGGTATTTATTTAAATCAGATTCAGGGAATTTTTTAAGCAAGGCGGAATTGAAGTGATACGAGTCTCAAATGCGGCTTGATAAATAAAGGTAAAATAGTATTGTAAAGACCAAATGTATGTAATTTTGCCAGAAATGAAAAAATAAAAATAAAAAAAATTTCTTCGATTTTTATTTTGTCTGAAAAGCCGTATTTAAATACGTAAATCAGATTCAGGGAATTTTTCAGATTCAGGAATGTTCTGACAAACGTTAAATCTCTGAGGAATAAGTCGGATTATAATCCATGAATCACACACACATCATTAATAGCAATGTGATTTGCATGTGATTGTGATCAAACGTCGATAAACAAATGTGATTCAAAGAGACCGATCCCGAGGTGAGATCAGAAGCTCCATCTGCCTGAAGCTTCAGCTCGTGTCGAGTCTGACATCCAAACGGAGAGATGTGGGCCGGAGCCAACGACTCTCACGAGGCCTGTCCCGAGCTCCTCCAGGACAAGTCTCTTCACCAGCTGCTGATCCACGGCCTCCACTTCCTGCTGGGCCTCCCCACGCACGCCTACGTCCTGTGGCTGATGGTCAGCAGGGGGCGAGGAGTCCGTCCCTCAGACGTCTTCCCCTTCAACATCTCGCTGTGTGACTTCTTCTTCGGCGTGCGCTCTCTCCTCGCCACGCTCTCCGCCGCGTTCCCCGCACTCTTCGCCGTGGTGCAGATCCTGGCTGGATTCAACATCACCGGCCGTCTGTTCCAGTGTCTGATGTGTGTGGAGCGTTTCCTGGCCGTGGTTCGTCCTGTGATGTTCCTGAAGCTCAAGCCTCTCAGATACAGGATCTTCTGCTGCTCCGTGGCCTGGACGATGATCTTCGGCTCGTGCGTGTACTGTCTGCATCTCTCCAGCTCCTGCTCGTTTCAATACTACAAAAACTTCTACCTCTTGCAGTTCCTCCTGTTCCTCACCGTGAACATCTTCTGTCTGGTGGCGGTCCTCCGGGCTCTGAGACGCTCTGGACCAGGTGAGAGGAAAGAGGAGAGTCACAGGAAGAGACGAGCGTTCCTCATCATCCTGGTCACCACGGCGACGTTGCTCATCACGTACGTTCCCAGCGTGGTGGTGGCGCTGCAGCACATCTTGGCCGTGTCCGTGAGCTCGGAGCTGGAGTCGCTGCGTCTGCTGTGTTTCATCATGCCCGGCTTCGTTCAGCCTCTTCTCTACATTCACCGGACGGGGAACGGCGCCTGTTGTAGATGATGGTGATTTGAAAGGTTGTCCGTTTGTGATCATCATTGAGCCTATATGATGATTTAGAGTTCATTGTAATGATCGATAAAACCGTTGGGAAAGAACATTGGAATAAAAACATTAAAACGATAAAAAATATTGGAAATGTTGAAAAAAAATAATATTGTTCAAAAACCTCATGCATAATAACTTCTTTTTTCTGGATGAACGATGGATATTTGTCTTTTTTAATTCACTCTTTTTTTCCTAATTCTGAACAAAACGATGGATTTTTTTTTTTCAGACTCACAAAGGGTCAATAACAAAAAATACATTGTTTTTCTTTTTTCTCAATTCCGTAAAGCAGCTTTGTAAAAAAAAAATGTGCTATATAAATAAACTTGAACTTGACCTTTTTTATTTGCCTGTATTTAAATAAGCGAGAGGGCGGAACTGAATCCTGGTTTCTACTTGTATAAGCAAGTTGAGTAAACCGGATCTACACGCGTCTTGTGAAAATAAACTCAAGATTCTTCCCGAGTTTGCGCTTTCTGTGACTGATTTTTGCGCTTTCTGTGAACCGGATATAGAAATTGTCATTTCATGTCAATATTGCATTTCATTACATGAACTTAGACAGATCTATGAATTAGAGAGATAGATTTGGTTATAGTGTAAATGCTGCACTGCACTCGAGCGCATAGTTTATGAAAAGTTAATATATAAAGTTTACAGTATAGTTATGAAAATAGTTTATGAAAAATTAATAAAAAAAGAAATACAATTTTCCTACCTCGCATAATGTTTTTTTTTCCGCGCAAGGACATTTATCCACGCAAAACATGATGTAGTTGTTATCAAACATAATAGCATGCGCACAGAGCAGCGAGGTAGGAAACGGAGGGGTAGGAAAAAATGTCAGAAGGCCATAACCACCAGTTAGTCTAATAGATTTAACCTTCAAAGCCTAAACAATCACACATGTTTTTGCCCAGCGCTTACTATTTATAGATATATTATACAATTATTTTACAATAGACATACAATAGATGTTTTAATCTGGCAATTATGTAAACAACCATCAATGTGTCTCGTTATGTGAGCAGAGACTCGGCTTCATTTTTACCTGTTTCCAATTCCCACACTAGGAGGCGCTGTTGCTGCCTGTCTGTTAGATAGACCAATAGAGCAGATTATGTTCAGTGAAGTCTTTTAGAAAACAGTTGTTATTACACCTCAGTGGTCAAGACACATGGGTTCTGTTCAGATTTTATGATATGATGTTAGATGCTCTTATACACAAGGCCCAATCAACGAAGACCCAAATCGGCGCAGATATTTAATGGTGGCGGTCTCACTTTTCACAGTGTAGGAAAACAGAGGTAAGAAAAAAATGTCAGAAGGCCAAAACCTCCAATAGTCTAATAGATTTAACCTTCAAAGCCTAAATAATCACACGTGTTTTTGCCCAGCACTTACTATTTGCATACCTGCGGTGAGATGAAAAATGCCAAACATCTGCCCAGTAGATCCAGTCTTGAAGTTCGACCAAACACAACGACTGTTTTTGCGTCTTGTATCCCTGAACGATTATTTTTACGCCTAATGGACGTGCAGAACGTGACGGCGTGTGACCTGACCTCACCGGCATCTCCAGAGATGGTCCTGAACCTCCTGAACGCGGTTCTCGGCGTCCCCGCGCACGCCGCCGTCCTCTGGCTCATCGCGCGCGGAGGGAAGCGTTCGCTGGCGGTGGAGATGCTGCCGCTCAACATCTCGCTGTGTGAGCTGATGCTGTGCCTGCGCTCGCTGCTCTCCGTGCTCCTCTCCATCCTCCCACAGCTCTGGTCCACCAAGACCTTCCTCTCCGGGTTCCTCATCGTGGGCCGCTTCTTCCAGTGTCTGATGTGTGTGGAGCGCTTCCTGGCCGTGGTTCATCCCGTGACGTTCCTCAAGCTCAAGCCTCTCAGATACAGGGCGGCGTTTTGCCTTCTCACCTGGATGATGGTGGTGGTGTGTTCGGCGCTCAGTGCGGCGCTTGTGACGCCCTGTGTGGTCCACATCTTCAAGACTGTGTATCTGCCTCAGCTCACGCTCTTCTTCTCCACAAACCTCTACTGCTGCGTCTCGGTTCTCCTGGTTCTGAGACGGTCTGGACCAGGTGAGAGGAAGGAGGAGAGTCACAGGAAGAGACGAGCCTTCCTCATCATCCTCATCACCACTCTGTCCTCGCTGGTCATTTACGTGCCGAGCTTTCTACTGGCGCTCCAGAACGTTCTGTCGGTTCTGCTGGTTCCGGAGCTCCACACCGTCAGTGCCGCGTGCTTCATCCTCGGAGGCTTCGTGCAGCCGCTCCTCTTCATTCACAGACTCGGCAAAGTGTCTTTCTGTTCGAGGACACACACACACACACACACACACACACACACACACACTCAACCGAGGTGAAAAGGTGTAAATCTCCGCAGTAATGTGAGCAGCATTGGGAATGTGCCATTCAAAAGGTAATTGGTTACAGTTACTATAGTTACGCTGTAAAAAAAAATGTGACGTGCTATTTACGTTAAAAAATGTTTGTTATTATTACACGAATTATATTTTCTCAGAGCATTTTTCTCAATCACTAAATTTTGTCAATGAAAATTCCAAGCCTCGTGATTCATTTTTTACAGTTTACTGTAACTGAGTAACATTGAAATGCATTATAAAAGTAATTACTTGCGTTACTTTTTTTTTTTCATTTGTCAACGAACTTGGCTGCTCTCAATATTACCCATGTCAAATGAATGGACACCAAATATTATAAACAATTATTATAAAACATTGTACGTTAATCACTATTAATCACTATATACACAATTTTAATATTGAGAGACGACTATTAAATTTAATATATTTTTGTAACTATTATCATTAGTGAATAATTAAACACAAAAGATGGTTTAGAACTTTTAATATTTATGGCACAGACCGCAACTGACCAACAAACGAGTCTAAATATAAATGACCATTCTTAAGGAATGTACCACAAATAAAAGAATAAAACTCAACTGGTAGACGTACTGTAGCTAAGAGTATTTTCTCTCAATATAATACATACTGTAACAATGTACCAACATGAAACAATTCAACTGTACATCAGCCTTTTGTATTTGTAAATAATTTATTTTAAAATTTTGTCTTTTCGGGAGAGTTGATTTTACAAAAATCCCACTCAAAGAATTAACCCTTTAGTTAGAAATGCGTACGCGCATGCGCGGTGTGGCGTCATTAATAAAACTCTGTGCTGTGTAATAAATCGTCTGGAGATTATAAATGATCCTGTGTGATTTCACTTTGCATGCAGTAATAAAAATGTCAAGATCTGATGCAGAACTTTAGACCCTGAAGCAAGAGACGATATTTACGGTAACTACACTTACTTGATTTAAAGATTAATATTAATGAATTACGCTGAAAATACTGAAGTTGAAAAAAGCTAAATATCATACCTTTGCACTATTCATCAAGAAGGGAAAAAATATTCACGCATTAGATGTTTTTATTTCCACAAAATATAAATATTTATATTTACGAGTATGTTTAGACTCAGATTAGCAGATTATTAGCAGTTTTATCCACAGCTTTTATCATAGCATTTGATTTGATAATCAGTTGTTATTAGTAACAAATACATAAAACAATGTAGTGATTTTTTTAGAATAGTATTAGTAATATTTGTATTATTTGTAGAGAAATTGCCTGTTAGTAATACTGTGTTATTATTATTAGCATATTATCAGCAGTATTATCTTACTAAAAATGTATCAGATTATAAGTAGAATTGTTGTTACAAATAGTACAGAAATAGTGTCAGGTGAACACGCATTCACACAAGTTAAACGAAACGTTTTTCTAATTGTTTTTAATAAATCTAAGCGGCTATTAGTAACAAGTACTTGCAATTCCTTTAAGCAACAGCAAATTCATAAAGAATGTTCAGTGTTATATTGTTGGTAATATTTATATCTGTAGAGCCTTTACTGAATTGAATTGAAACTGCAAAATATCAGCAGTTTTATCTTAGTAATAATTGATCAGATCATAAGTAGAATCGTTATTACAAATAGTAACAATTGGATTTTATATGGTAATATTTGTACTTTTAAATGGTCATAAACATATAATAATAATACTAATACTAATAATAATAGTAATAATGTAATAACAATGTAATAACAATGCAAAAAATAATGTAATAACAATGTAATAATAATGAAGGAGTGTGCTCTTGTTTTTTCTTCAGGTGAGCACACACATCCACATAGTAACATTTGTATTTTTATAGTAATATAGTAATATTAGTAATATAGTAATATTTGTACTTTTAAAGGATAGTAATCAGAAACATATAATAATAATAATAATAATAATAATAATAATAACAATAATGATAATAATAACAACAACAACAATAATAATAATAATAACAATAATAACAATAATGTAGTAATAAAGTAATAACAATGTAATAACAATGTAATAATAATGAAACCTGATGAGACGGAGTGTGCTCTTGTTTTTTCTTCAGGTGAACACACACACACTCACACACACACACACGATGAACGAAACGGTGCCATCCTCCTCAGACTCGGCGACGAACCTCACGCTGTTCTCCACCTACAACTCCTCGCTCTTCTACACCGCGGTGCACGTGGCGAACCTGCTGCTGGGCTTCCCCACACACCTGTGCGTCCTGTGGCTGATGCTGCGCGGCTGGAGGCGGGACACGCGCGGCGCTGAGATCTTCCCGCTGAACGGCGGCGTGTGCGAGATCTTCTTCTGCCTGCGCTCGCTGATCTCAGTCCTCGCGGCCCGAGACCCCGCCCTCCTCCCCGTCATGCTGCTGCTGGCGGCCTTCAACATCACGGGACGTCCCATGTTCCAGTGTCTGATGTGTGTGGAGCGCTTCCTGGCCGTGGTTCATCCCGTGACGTTCCTGAAGCTCAAGCCGCTCAGATACAGGGTCTTCTGCTGCTCCGTGGCCTGGACCTTCATCCTCTCGTCCTGCGCGGGGTATTACCAGCTGGTCAGCCCAAACTACTTCCACATTTTCAAATGGATCTTCTTATCACAGTTTTCCGTCTTCCTCTCCGTAAACCTCTACTGCTGCGTCTCGGTTCTCCGGGTTCTGAGACGGTCTGGACCAGGTGAGAGGAAAGAGGAGAATCTTGGGAAGAGACGAGCGTTCCTCATCATCCTCATCACCACCGTGACGATGGTCATCACCTACTTGCCCAGCTCGGCTCTCGCGCTGCATTTCATCATCACCGGATGCATCGAGTTCGACCTGGAGTCCGTAACTCTGGGCTTCTTCGTTCTTGGTGGTTTCGTGCAGCCGCTTCTGTACCTCCACAGAATCGGTATAGTGTCTTTCTGCCGGACCTTGTAGATGTTTTCTTTCTAAAACGCAGGCGCATTATAGCAAATTAAAAGCCACTAACCGTGCAAAATTCAGGAATTTGTTGTGAAAATTGTAATTGTTAAATAAGTAAGTTAAGCAAAACAGAGCACAAAATTCGTCACGTACGGTATTTGACGTTTATTGAGAAAACTATTTAGAAACCGGATGTTTAACATACTGAATTACTATACGTAGTTCATATATACTGTGCTAAGTAAAATACTCATTTAAAAACAAATCCTCTTATGGCTTGTAATCATAATTCAGAGTCAGATCGTGTCATCAATACTTTAGCGACTTTGCGTTGGTCTCGAACCAAGAAAAGCGCTGTGAAAAAAAACTCAACTTGAATTTTACCTAAATACATTTAAAAATAATGGGCCCTTTTGTTTAAAATGTTTATAATGTCAAGATATGGCTAGTCACAACAGCTAATCTTTTCTTCGTTTCTATTCAATACTCACTTTGTTTAATTTCTTTGTTTAAAACTTTGTTTATTCGATTAATTGAATTAGTGCAAATAACTCATACATAGTTTTGTGCAGGGAATTTGCTGATTAAAACAGGAAATGTGCTTCGGTGTGAAAGCGCATTGTACTTTTTTTTTTATTTACAGTATAGCGTGTGCAGTGTCATTAATGGTATGCATTGATAGTATGCATGTTTATTTACTAATTTATGTTTCATATGGATGTGTTTATTATTATTACACTTGTTGCTTTATGTATCCTGCTTTTTCAACTTCAACTATTTAAAATATCCACGCGGGTGTTAGGAAAGATTTGGCGGCCTCTGCTGGTGAACTTTGGCACTGCGGCACGGGCACGATGACGTGACGTCACTGCGACGCTCATAACGGTGTGGTGAGTCGGTCAATATGCAGGGGTGTAAGGTACTTGAGTAAATGTACTTGGTTACTTTACTTAAGTATGTTTTTGGCTACTTCGTACTTGCACTGAGTATAAAAAATATAAGCAACTTTTACTCTCTACTCCACTGCATTTGTGATTGAGTAGCAGTACTTTTCACTCCACTACATGACTGAACACTTATTGTTACTCGTTACATTGTAATTGTGCGCGACAAGCCGGAATCGATTTATACCGCGGTTAATTTCTTGGGCGAACGAGGTGAATATTTGACAAGGCTATTTGTGACAAGAACGCGAATTAGTGGCGTAAAAATGTGTTTTACAAATGTTTTTATATAATATATAACTTTATATAATACATAAAATATATAATGTACTAATTAGATTAATCATTTTATTTTATATCTACTTGCAAATTTAAATGATTGAGACTGACTTGTTGTTCTTTTTATCTACTTTGTTCTACCAGTTTTCACACATTGAGGTTAAATTCTGTTTCTGTCTTGGAGAACAATAGTTTTGTTTTCACACTTCTTTTTTTTGGGCCTATATTGAGCACGAATAAAAATACTTCTTAATACTTAAGTTCTTTTCAAATTGGATACTTTGCTACTTTGACTCAAGTCTTTTTGAAATTGGTGACTTGTTACTTGTATTGGAGTAATTTTTACAGTAAGTATCTGTACTTTTACTCAAGTATGGCTGTCCGGTAGTCATTACACCGCTGTCAATATGAAAGGAAACGTACAGATCTCAACTGAACTTAGTTTAATCATCATATTGACGTCAAAATGACGTCATCATTTACGCGTCTTCTGTAGTGAAGCAGAAGTCCCGGGTGAGTCTGGAGATGAAGCAAGGCATTTGCTTCTGTCTGTCTGACTGCGGCTCATCGGTCCTGGACTCAAACTGGCAGGCGACCCTGTGGATGATCCTGGTCAGAGACGCCGTAATCTCCTCACCAGCGTCCAGAAGCTCCTCACACGCGGCCTGGACGAACACCGACCCCGAGCGCGGATTCCTCCAGGCCAAGTACCCTGCCGAGACCAGACCACTGCCACTTATTAAAATGCCCACCGGCGGAATACACCAGCCGAGCCATCCCAACCTTTCACCGCGGAGTAGCAGCAGAGAAAATCCACCTCAGGAACGTCTGACATTCCGATAAAATCCTCCGCTAGACTGTCTGTCTCAACGCCGGGGTCAAAGCGAGACCCCCTGCAAGCCTGACGACACACACACACACACACACGAGCACATTCTGAAATGAAAACATTCCGACAACAAAACTGGCTGAAAGTGCTGAAAGACCAGAGAAAGAATGACAGACAGACAGACAGGTGGAAAGAATGGCCGAAAGATAGACAGACAAAAAGAGAGTGACAAAAATACGTTCGGAGAGACGGACAGATAGACAGAAATACAAGCAGAAAGCGGTAGAAAGACGAAGACAGACTGGAAGACTTTTTTTATGCTGTGGTCATCATGACCCGTCAACTGACCGAGAGAAAAACAGACAGACAGACAGAGAAATAAGTGGAAAGAATGATCGAAAGTCAAAGATAGACAGACAAAATTACATTCAGAGAGACAGACAGATAGACAGAAAGCGGTAGAAAGACGAAGACAGACTGGAAGACTTTTTTTATGCTGTGGTCATCATGACCCGTCAACTGACTGAGAGAAAAACAGACAGACAGACAGACAGAGAAATAAGTGGAAAGAATGATCGAAAGTCAAAGATAGACA
>MU204205.1:611046-642410 GCA_017309775.1 Paedocypris sp. Pulau Singkep
TTGAGAACAAGAACAGAAATGCAGAAACAAATCTACAGCTTAACAATTTTCTTTGTCTTGTTTTAAACGTCTTACCAAGCAAAATTGTCTCAGTCGGTTTGCAAATCGGTTTGATTTTTTTTACTCATTTTCTTTTTTATTTTCTTATTTTTTCACGTGGAGTTTTTGCAGTGCACACACACTCTCTCATACACACACAAACAAGCACTTTTTTGACACTTATATGCATAATAAAAGTCCCCCTGGTCAAATTGCGGGGGTTACTTCAGGTCGTGTCCGAGTGCCACACAGTCCCAGATGCCTGGTGCAGGACAGGAAGAGGAAACACGAGGTGCGGCGTGTACATTTAAGTGGCATTAAGCTCAGAAACCGCGACTTTACATTAATGCGTCTCAGTTAAAATGAAAACATGACGGTGCATGACGCGGCAAATCCTGCTTCTGGATCTAGTCTGATGTCAAAATCCCATTTGTTTAGCCGGTTAAAGCCACTTCATCCTCACGTCCAGCAGCCGTCAGCCAATCAGAGACTCAGACCCTTGACCAGCTCATCCAATTAAACCAGCACGATCAGAGTGACATCATCATCTGCTCACCTCACCCACACTAGTCCAGCCACATGGAATCAATATAGAAACAAGTGTGTGTGTGTGTGTGTGTGTGTGTGTGTGTGTGTGTTGTTCCTGCATTTAGCACAAAGTTGGACACTGAATGATAGTTCTTAACACACAAGTGTGTCCCTATGGTCACTTGTGGGGTCTTTGTGTAGGGCTCCACAGCTTTGAAGATCTGTTTGAGAGTCAGGATGTGAGTTTAGCGTTGAGGCTATGGAGTGTGTGTTAGGTTGAGTCAAAGGTGAAAAGTACTTGAGTAAACATTAGGAGTTTTTGTACATTTCGCAAATATTTTTTTTACTTATTAGTATTATTGGCTACTTTGTACTTGTACTGAGTATTCAGTATATAATCAACTTTTAAATTCACGCAGTCCCAATAAATTCACGCAATCAATGAAGTACAAGTACTAATACAAGTACAAATACTATGATCAGTGTTTCACGGTCTAAATAATTTTTTCCAGTTTCTTTACGCGTTCGTCGTCCTTTGTTTGTTTTTTTAGAAGCAGTCATATTATAAATATGCATACATGTTGTGTATTTACAAAATAAAAAAGTTCAAAAAGTTTACTCAAGTACTTAACACATAATAAAATCTTTGAACCATTCCGATGGCTTGGTTACAGTGAGGAGAGAGAGAACGATTTTTTAGTATTCAAGTCATTGGTGGGACCCCACTATGATGTGTGTGTGTAAAAATACATTTATATCCATACATATACCTAAATACACACAGACACACACACACACACACACACACACACACATAAATAAATATATATAACCCTCTTATTATGTTTATCACTTTGAAACTTCTCCTGCTTGGCTTATTTGGCGTAATTATCATATAAAAATATTTCAGTTATTTCATATACAAGTTCACATATTTGTACCACGCCACATGTTTGTTACAAAAATACTGTTTGGATCTAATTGGCCGTGTTGAAAATTAAAAGAAAAATACTTAAAAGTACTCATAAACACTTAAAAGTATTTAGTTTTCACTTTTAAACCTCCTGCTTGGCTTGCAAGTGTGTGTGTGTGTGTGTGTGTGTGTGTGTGTGTGTGTGTGAGATTTCTCCTATCTCAAGGTCAACGGTGACACACTGTCACATGAACAATGAGTTAAATACAAACACACGAGGTAAATCACACACAGTTTGAACAGAGTGTGTGTAGAGACGCAGGAGTGTGTGAGAGTCACTATCAGCACGTTCTGTCTTACAGATGGACGGAACTTCACACACTCTCTGCTGAGATGATAAGAGTCACGTCTCGTCCAGTCACATGATTCCAGCCTGTTGCGTTACTACTGATTTATCACAGCGTGACGACTGCGGAGAGAATGTGTGTGTGTGTGTGTGTGTGTGTGTGTGTGTCTGATTTCAGCATTAAGAAGCGGATCCTGGAGTGACTCATGCAGACTGAGAGACGTCAGCTGATCTCAGATCAGTATTAGCAGAAACACTTCTACTCCACAGTGAGTAACAGCAAGAGTAAATGGAAGAGTAAATCCACCAATGATCGATGAACCAGGAGAAAGAGAGACATACAGACAGAGACAAAGAGAAATAGAGACAAAAAAAACAAGAAAGAAAGTGGAAAGAAAGAAAGGAAAAGAAAGATAAAGAGAGATAAAGAAAGAAAAAAAAGAAAGAAATTAGGAAAGATAGAAAATGGTAAATGAAAGGAAAGAAAAAAAGAATGAAAGAAAGAAAAATAAAAATAGAAAGAATGAAAATATAAAGATATTAAAAGGAAAGAAACAAAGATATAAAGAAATAAAGAGAGGGGAAAGAAAGAAAGAAAAAATACATTTAGAAAGAAATAGGAAAAAGTAAAGAAACAAACAAAGTGGAAAAAAGAAAAAAAAATAGAAAGAAGGAAAGAAAGAAAGAGTAAAAACATAAAACAAAAAAGGAAAGTGGAAAGAAAGAAATAAAAAAGGAAGGAAAGAAAAAAGTAAGAAAGAAAGAGGAAAAAAAGAAATACAGAAAGGAAGAAAAAAAGAAAATATGAAAGAAAAAAATGAAAGAAAGAAAAGAGTTAGACAGACACAAACACAGAGGAAAAAAACAAGAGACAGATGGAACAAGAAAGTCTATAAAATACCAACACTGGTAAAAAGTAGACACAGAGAAAGAGGACTAAGGAAAGAAAAGAAATATAACAAAATAAAAAAATAAACCAATAATTTAATTCTGGAATCTCTCCCACAAGCTTGGATCAGAATTAAATCCTGGTGCTGAAGTCCACTTCTGGTTTTCCAAGCCCCTCCCTCTCAGAGTGATTAATGTGGTAAGCTGCAGCCTGATTGGCCGAGGGAGTTAGTCTCATTACTGCCTCTGCCCTCAGGATTTTACTCTTCTGATGCTGGACAAGCCGAACACTCCAGGACTTAAGAGGCCGAGCGGAGACTTCCAGGATCATGGAGCAATCTGAGGAGGTTTAGCTTGATGCCCACTGTGCGATGAAGGCCTCGGAGAAGCTGTGAGGGTGAAGGACGTCCGCTCAACAGTCACTATGGAGCTGAGGAGAGCTCCTCTGAAGCCACACTGGACCGCGTTTCTCACCGTGTTGATGTTCAGATGGGGTGAGTTCTGCTTCTCTACGCACTTTCAGCAGTGATGGAACTGTGTGTGGAGCAACAGGTTGGATGGAAGGAGAAGTTGTGGTTCAGACTCGTAGGCTTGGCAGCAGAATCACACCGGTGATGTTTCCATCAGTAGAGCTTGAGAGAAAAGATCCTCAAATTCTGATAAAGTTAAAAAAAATTAACTTTACGGGCCTTTACGTAGAGAGACCACACACACCGTCCTCGCAACATCTATAAACCAAGCTATGGAAATGTTCACAAAATGTTTCTAGATACATTTTTGACAAGAGAACGTGTTTACAATTGTGTCGTAATTATAAGTAGAATTTGTGCTTGATTTTTGTGCGACGCTTGTTGGGCTCAGTGAACTTCAGAGTTGTAGTGACAGTTTTATTGTGTTACAAAACTTACAGACGTACATTACTGTACATTGTTACAAATGTTACAGACCTACGTTACTGTACATTGTTACAAATGTTAGACCTACATTACTGTACATTGTTACAAATGTTAGACGTACATTACTGTACATTGTTACAAATGTTACAGACCTACATTGTTACAGACGTATGTTACTGTACGTTATAAATTTTGATCTCAGGTCACTAAACGTTAAAACAGTCAGAGCCAGAAATTACAAACACTTTGCGCACTCGACCAAATCAAGACTGAGGACAAAACCAGTTTCGACTGGACTTCATCAGGTTTAAATGTTCACTTTAGCTGGCAAACTCCAATCGGGCGAGAGCGAAAGGTCGTGAGAAGTGACTTTATTACTCGCGGGAAACTCCTTAAAATTCCACCTCGTGGCGACACAACAGTCGGGCGCAGGATTAGCCGCGTGTTTTGCTCATTTCTGAAACTCCTCATGATGTTCACTGGACCTTCACCGTCCCTCCTCCTCCTCCTCCTCCTCGCTGGATCCGCATGGTACGGAGGGGAGCGTGGGGGAGGGGCTTCTGAATCCGAAACAGTTTGGGGGTGGGTGGGTTCCATTGTTTCCCTTCGCCATGACAACAGGCCCGAGTCATGTGGAATCCGCTAAGCGCTTTTAACGAGCTCTGTTTGCTTTAGCGCCGCCGCGGCTTAGCGCCCCGTCATCCCGCCGCGAGGGTCCGTGATGTAGATCAAACTCCACATCGCTCACAAGTCTGTTTAGATGTGAAACAGCTCGAGACGTGTGTGTGTGTGTGTGTGTGTGTCAACACTGTAAATCCAGCAACACACTACAGCAAAGCAGCTTTCTGAGGACAAACACACTCTTAGTATTCGTTTAATAGCCGGAAACTCACAACAGAAAGTTTTTGTACTTGTCAGTGTGTGTGTGTGTGTGTGTGTGTGTGTGTGTGTGTGTGTGTGTGTGATGGCCTGACTCACAGACGTCGTCCTCGTATTGTGCTGATCAACGGACAACGGCGTTCAAGCAAACACGTGAAAGCTGATGGTCCGTGTCAAATCACGCATGTAAATCTGATGACAAGGGCTCGGAAAACAGGGGATCCTGGAATTCACATGACTTTACAATGAAGGAATCTACAATAGGCCCCGCCCACCCGATACTGAGAGAGAGAGAAACTGAGGAAGAGAGAGAGACAGACAGAGACACACACGCTGAGAGTGAGAGAGAGACAGAGGGAGACAGAGGGAGAGAGAGAGAGAGAGACAGAAAGAGAGAGACAGAGAGAAAGAGAGAGAGAAAGAGAGACAGAGGGAGAGAGACAGAGAGAGAGAGAGAGACAGAAACTGAAAGAGCGAGACAGAGAGAAACTGAGAAAGAGACAGAAAAGAAGAGAGACAGAGACAGAAACTGAGAGATATATTATTTTTCATGTTTATGTTACAACCTGTTGCAGTCGAAGACTAAGTGTCTGCACCAATCAGAGCCTGTGTTGATGATGTCATCACGTCTGTTTAATCCGCTTATCTCTCAATATAAAGTATTAAACGTTCCAGTGAAGAAACAGCAAGTTTATCCTGAGAGAAAAAAAAACACTTCTGTCCTGAAAAGAAACAGATCAGGGTTTATCAGACCTGTCGAACGTCACTCACACGTCAACCTCTCTCTCTCTCTCTCTCTCTCTGCTTGTCTGTGTATATCTCTGTCTGTCTCTCTCTCTCTCTTTCCCTCACTCTTTCTTCCTCTCTCTGTCTACTTGTCTCTCTCTCTTATCCTCCCTCTCCTTCTTCCTCTCTATCTCTGCCTCTCTCTCTCAGTCTCCTTCCCCCTCTTCATCTCTCTCTCTCCCCCTTTTTCTCACTCTCTGTCTTTCCCTCTCTCTCTATCTCTCTCAGTCTCCTTCTCCCTCTTTGTCTCTCTCTCTCTCCCTCTTTCTCCCCATCTCTGTCTTTCTCTTTCTTTCCCTCCCTCGCTCTCTCTCTCTCAGTCTCCTTCTCCCTCTCTGTCTTTCTCTTTCTTTCCCTCGCTCTCTCTCTCCTTCCTCTCTATCTCTCTCAGTCTCTTTCTCCCTCTCTCACCGTCTCTTTCTTTCCCTCGCTCCCTCTCTCTCTCTCTCTAGCTGAAATGTCCTCTGGTGAGTGTGATGCTGGAATTAACCGCGTCGACAGACACATTCTCCGGACGGAAGGTTATCTGAGGAATTTCAGCCTCACGACTTCTGCTGTGATAGTGGCTGTCAATCAGGTGTAGCCCCGCCCCTTTAGTTGACATCACTGTCAGTCCTCTCCGCTGGGGTCCGCCTTCCCGCTGAGAGGTTTGACCGTTCTAACGCCGTCTTGCTTTGTCTGGCAGAGGCGACACTGGAGAAACTCCTGATGTTCTTGTGTAAAAACCATGAAAGGACGAGCAGTAAGAGCATTATTGTGTTGTGAGTTAAGGTGGAGAAAGAGAGAGAGAGAGAGAGAGAGAGATGGGAAGAGACAGAGAGAAATGTCTGGAACGATCAAAAACACATTTCACTACATGTTGTATCATGAATAATATGTATGTGACGAATAAAATTTGAAATTGAAATAATTCAGACAGAAAATAAATAGACAGAGGGAGAAAGAGAGACAGAGTGAGAGAGAGACAGAGAGAGAGAAAGAGAGACAGAGTGAGAGAGAGACAGAGAGAGAGAAATAGAGACAGAGTGAAATAGAGAAAGAAAAAAAAGAGAGCGAGGGAGAGAAAGAGGGAAAGAGAGACACAGAGACAGAGTGAAAGAGAGAGAGGGAGAGCGAGAGAGAGAGACAGAAAATGAGAGAGACAGGGCGAGAGAAAGACAAAATGAGAGAGAGAGAGAGAGAGAGAGAGAGAGAGAGAGAGAGAGAGAGAGAGAGAGAGAGAGACAGACAGAAAATGAGAGGCAGGGCGAGTGAGACACACAGAGAGGGAGAAAAAAAGAGAGAGCAAGAAATAGACAGAAAATAAAAGAGAGAGGAAGAGGGAGAGACTGTGTGTGTGTGTGTGTGTGACTGAGAGACAGGAAGAGAGACAGAATCATGTAGGTTAAAATACTAAATCCCGCTACGTATCAGTTCAGACACAAACTAGCGTATAATTTCACGCAGTATAATAACTCACATGCATAAATACACACTCGTGTTTGTGTGTAAACACTCTCTCCAGTTCCGTTCTGTAATCTGGATTTGGAATATAAATTCTGGGGAAACACGATGGCACGGAATCTGGTCAGGTGAGCGAGTCGTCTGAGCAGTTTAACACACACACACACACACACACACACTGAGAGGATTACACTCTGATCGTGACACACACGCTATCATTCTTACACGTTGCTCACACACTCCTGAACAGAGTTTGCTGGGTTAAATCTATAAAAAAGGAAAATGCCTTAAAAAAAAAAACACACACACACACACACACCAGTCTGCTGAACATCACAAGTGTGTCTCTCAGGCTTGCACGTGTGTGTGTGTGTGTGTACGTGTGTGTGTGTGTGTGTGTGTGTGAAAGCACCTAATCTACAGACACTTTAATCCACTTTAATTTCTCTAAACGGGCGAGAAAATAAACAGGTTCACGGGGGGCGAGAGAAAAGCAGATAATGAGTCGCGACCTTTGCTGAAACAACGTCTCAAGAAAAACGCCAAACCAGCGATGCTGATGTGAAAAAGTGTGAGTCTGGGGTCACAGAGGTCACAATAACTCAATTTTGGGCAGGACACGTTCGCCACACATTTTCTTTAAAAAAATTTAATCCAGAAGGTGAACGACCTGGAAACGAGCAATTTCTGCAACTTATTACATCAATTACTTTATCTTCTTCAGTAAATAATTAAATTATAATATTTTCAAATTGAGACTTCTGAACATTGATCTAATCGGTTTCAGTTTTACTTAGAAATAACCGACTTTTGACCATCACTTGTCTCGGACTGAAGATAAGAATAGAACATGGTGTGTGTGTGTGTGTGTGAGAGAGAGAGAATCAGTACAGATTATTCTCGATCGGCTTTGATGAAAACTTTCACACACGCGGTTTGCGGTTCAGCATTAAGATGTGTGTGTGTGTGTGTGTGTTAACACTTAGAACGGCGCATGTTCTTGTAAAGGTACAGTCTAATTAAAGTGTGTATAGCCACACACACACACACACACACACACACACACACACACACACACACACACTTATAGGAAATGTAAAATAAAAACAACAACAGCAACGGTAATAAAAATGATCTTCTGGTTTACCAATAGTTTGCTTATTCAGTCACATGCAGTTGTTGTATTTTACATTTTAGTTATAAAATAATATCATGAAAACCCTTTGTAAATTAAAAAAAAAAACTTGGTTTGTAAAAAAACTGAAAACACACACACACACACATTCAGTGTTTGTGTTTTAATCACTTGGTTTATCAACTTTCATCTTCTCCAACTCCAAAAACTTGTAACATCACTAAACTTTGTGTTACTCTACATGTACACACACACACACACACACACACACACACACACACACACACACACACTTCATTCCTCTTGCCCATTCATTAATATCTTCCGCCTGAATGAGAATTTGGGATGAAGGCTGATCCGAGCCAGATTGAGGGGGCGAGGGGCCCCGCAAGGGTTAAGGACGGGGCCGCCACAATAAAGCAGCAAGTGGGACGAGCGGTGGGGGCAGGAGATCCAGGTCAGGAGATAAAGAGAATCGACTGACTTTAAGAGCTCTAATACGCTTGATTGAGCGTCTGGACGAGGAATCGGTCACTCGACAAAAACAAGACCAGTTACACTTCCGCGTCACAAGCTGGTCAAACAGGCTCGGTTTTACTCAAGGGTCTTCTATCAAGCGGACCCCACGGCATTCCTGTCAGTGTAGTCAGGGCAAGACTCATTACCCACCAGTGCGGCGGGGCTGTTAGCACAATGCTAAACGCTAATGACCCTGTAGAGACCGCCCACCCACGGTCTTTACGGCACCTCTCTAGAAACTTCTCAAGTCAGTCAATTCCCAAATGAATGGAAAGTTACGACCCATGTTATTGGCCACAGCGGGTGGTTATCCCACCTCTACGGGCAGGGCTGGACAAAGACAAATCATCAATCTTATCCTGGTCTTGTCCTCAATCCTTCCAAACATACATCACTAACAAACGTATGCGAGGTACTTTAAAGCAGGAAACAGTAGCACTGAGCATCCCAGTCTCCAAAAAGTAGCAAATCCTAAGAGTCATGGCTAATCTTTCCTTTCTTTCGCAGGTGTTTTGTGCTCAGGGTCATCTGAACTTTGTGCATCCGCGCCCTGTCAAAACGGGGCGACCTGCGTGGACACAACGAACGACTACGAGTGTCTGTGTTCTCGGGACGGTCCGAGATACACCGGGAAGAACTGCGCTGATCTGTTTGACGCCTGTGCTTTTGCGGATTGTGAAGGCTGCATGAGTGAGCCCGGCACGGAACACTACACCTGCCCAGGGGGCGCTAAAGCGTGTGAAAGCGGGCCGTGTGCCGCGCCCTTCTCCGAATGCGTGGATGGAGCTGATGGCTACGAATGCCTTTGCCCGCCGGGTCTCGGTGGAGAGGACTGCAGCAATCACATCACAGACTGCCTCCATGAACCTTGTCTCAACAACGGCACTTGCAGGAGAAGACCCGACGGGTTTGCGTGCACCTGTGCCCTCGGGTTTGACGGGGAAACCTGCGAGGAGAACCTGAATGACTGCGACTCAAACCCCTGTCAGAACGGGGCGATCTGTGTCGACGGGATTAACTCGTACCTCTGCTTCTGCGTCCCGGGGTACCAAGGGCACAACTGTGAGATCGACATCAATGAGTGCGCATCCAGACCGTGTCGGAACAATGCAACGTGTATAAACGGGAAGGACCGGTACCTGTGCGAGTGCCTGCTGGGATTTACAGGTAATTCATTTTAGCGATTTGGGAAACGTTGCCTGATTTGTGGATATTGGTCTCCTGTGGGATTAGATTAACCCTAACCCCTAACCCTAAACTCATTCGTTGACTCTTGTGCCTCTTTGCAGGTGTAAACTGTGAGATTGAGGTCGATGAATGCGAGTCGAATCCCTGCCAAAATGGCGGCACATGTCACGACCTGATCGGGCTGTACACGTGTGAATGTTTGGAAGGCTTTGACGGATCAGACTGTGAGGTCGACATTGACGAGTGCGAGAGCGACCCATGTCAGAATGGAGGAACCTGCGTGGATCAGATTAATGGGTAAGAAATGCTTGAATGAACAAGCTGTTATCCTTCTGATTTCTGAATCGAGGTTGACAAATTACTCAAGCAAGAACTTGGGTGCCGTGAGGGGGGAGGTGGGGGTTAAGTTCATTCTAAGAGTCCACAAACTTTGAGGGACCCAGAGACTAGCATTATTAATAAATTACAACATTCCCAGTAGCTCGGTCAGTAGAGCAAACGTAAGGCGAAATTTCAAATGATTTCAAAGGTCCCCAACTGCGAGGAGTGTCTACTGTCCTCAACTACTGCGATGGTACTGTTCTGATAAATCTGGTGTATGTGTGCAGTTACTCGTGTGAGTGTGAAGGCACAGGGTTCATGGGGGACTACTGTGAAGAAGATATTCCTGAATGTGCTTCAAGTCCCTGCCAACATGGGGCGACTTGTGTGGAGGGAATAAACCACTACAACTGCACGTGTTGGCCAGGTAGTTTGACTCCTTTCCCAATGACTTCCCTCAAGACCTGCACTGGTTGGGAAATGGTTAACACTGGTTGTGTTAACAGGGTTCGAAGGATCAAACTGCGAGGTGGACATCAACGAATGCGCCGACTCTCCCTGTGAAAACGACGGGGAATGTTTTGAGAAATCCAATCCAGAACACTGGGTTACAGACTGGGAGTTTTCCTATGCCATGGCCGTAGGGTATGTTTGCCAGTGCCAGCCAGGATACACAGGTAACACATCCACAAAGATCCTGCTCAACCATTTCAAAGCCAAGCTGATCACTTAAATGAGACCAGATTAATCGATGATGTTGATTACAGGAGAAAACTGTTCAGTCAACATAGACGAGTGTGTTTCCGACCCGTGTCGTAACGGAGGAAGCTGTGAGGACCGCATCAATGGATATTCCTGTGTGTGTCCATACGGATTTGAAGGTTAGTGTTTGGAATGGGAATATTCACACATTTGCATTTGTGTAAACACGTTATTTTAAACTCTTTTGTGTCCATATACAGGTGCTGAATGTGAAATTAACGTAGACGAATGTCAGAGCGCCCCCTGTCTTAATGGAGGTGTATGTGAAGATGGAGTGGCAGAATACAAATGCCATTGTGCAGAAGCTAAAGAAGGTCTCGTCTCCTGGGGTGGACCAAACTGCAATGTGCAGCTGCATGGATGTGAAGATCATGCCTGTCAAAATGGCGCCACCTGCCTGCCATGGCTGGACGGAGAAACACATGGACACAGTTGTTTATGCCAGCCTGGTTTTTCTGATGACGTTTGCTCAACGCCAACAACATTCTCTTTCTCCTCACCAAAGTTTTTCCTGATTGAAGTTCAACCAACAGAGCGAAGGAAACGAGATGCAGAGCATGCGCATCTCGTAGAGGTTCGTCTGCGCTTCCGGACTACACTCCCTGACATGCTGCTTTTCTTTCGGGGAAGTATAGATCACTTCTTATCGCTGGAGATCGTTGGGGGAAAGCTTCACGCTAAGGTGATGTCAGAGGTGGGGGGGTTAATCGTGGTACAGTTGCCCGCGCTCGTAAGTGATGATGACTGGCATGAAGCAGTAGTGACTGTTGATGACGAATCTCAACTTAAACTGGAGGTTAAAGATCCAAGCTGCAAAAACCAAGAATGCCTAGTCAAAGACCAACTACCGGATGACCACGGAACCTTCCTTCACCATGACAGCCTTGCAAAAGTTTACGTAGGAGGTGTACCAGAAGAGTACTGGGATGCTACGTCGAGCGGCCATGGCTTTTTGGGATGTATGGAGGACCTTCAGGTGGATGGCAAATACGTCTTGCCCAGTGATCTGGGTGGTGAGGATGAGAGTGTAGAGTTGGGCTGTATCAAGACTGAATGGTGCCAGAAAGACCCACAGCCATGTTCTCAGCAAGGGCTCTGTGTAGATCTCTGGACAGACTTTCGCTGTGACTGTTATAGACCACACCATGGATCCGACTGCAGCCAAGGTTTGTGAACACTTTAATTAAAAAACACCAATTTTTGACAATACGCAATCAAGTAAAATAAACAATGTGATTCGGAAACATCAATGATGGAAGAATCAATAAATTCACGTATATGTTTTGTATCCTAGAATTCCCATCCTGGACATTCAGTCATGAGGACTCCACAAGCTTTCTTGCATTTGAGCTGCTTTCAGATTTTGGCAGAAACTTTAGTGTGTCATTCTTCCTGCGATCACTGAAGTCAAGTGGAATGATATTCCAGTTACGAAGAGCAAGACCTCAGGGGACCGAAGGAGACGATCCTTATTTCACCTTGTTCCTGGACATGGGCCGAGTACAGGTGTCTTCTGTGGAGAAGACCCACATTTTATCCTCACCCCTGTTTGTTTGCGACGGGGAGAAGAGACTGTTGCAGATAGACATACAAGAAGGTCAGGTGTTCTTCAGTCATGGAGAATTACAATATGGACTTGGCTCCATCCCTGATGTGGAAATTCTGGAAGGAGACCTGGTGTATGTTGGAGGGGTTCCAGGTGAAGATGCTTCAGAGTGGGGAGGACATTTTAAGGGCTGCCTGCAGGAACTCAAACTGGATGACACTCATCTGGAAAGAGACGGTTGGGAAAACGACCTCAGCGAGGCTACGTACAAATCGAGCGAAGTGGAAAATGTGCTTTCTGGTTGCATAAGTGATGAAGCTTGCAAGGTGAGCTTGCGTTCTTTAGACACCTTTAGAGCTTTTTCTGATTGGTTAATTGCATGATCTGTTTTCAGGCGGAGCCGTGTCTTAACGGGGGTGAGTGCGCCGTCACGTGGAACGACTTCCACTGCTCATGTCCGCGGGATTTCACCGGGAAGACTTGTGAAATCAAAGTGTGGTGTGTCAGTGATCCCTGTGTAAATGGCGGACACTGCGTTGATCTGATTGATGGCTTTGAGTGTAGGTCTATTTTATTTCATACTTAAAAAGTAAATGAAAAATAATGTCATTATTCAATTACTTGCTAACATTTTGATGAACTTTCCACTCTATTCTGTTTTGTTTCCAGGCATTGCTAATGCAACTTTTGACAATCAACCATTGCACTACACTAGTAAGGGATCTCTAGTCAACGCAGTGACCAACGTTACTATGGAGCTACGTACGAGACAGGTGAACGGTATCCTGCTGCGGGCATGGAGAGGGACAGAGGTTCTACAGATAAGCGTCCTGGATTCAGCTGTTCAAGTGGAGATTTCCACTGAAAACAGTGTGGAACCAGTGAGATTCTCCGGACAGAGAAAGATTGCGGATGGAAACTGGCATCGTCTTCTGGTTACCATGGCCCATCCAGAGCGTGAAGCTTCGCAGTGGTCGATTCTGGTCGACGGCATCACGGATGGTAGTAGTGGCCCAAAGCTTGTTGGAAGTCTAGGCTTCATGACAGATTTGTCAAGCGAGGTTGCCCTGGCAGATGCATACACGGGATGTCTTGGCGCCATCAGGGTGGGTGGCGTATACCTTCCCTTCACAGACAACAGCAAGGCACCGCAGTCCGCACGCTTTTGGAAAAGACCGGATGAACTTGTTCACTTCGGGTGCTACGGGGCTCCGGTTTGCCGAGGGCACCCTTGTAGACGAGGTGGGACATGCGTGGATCTCTTCAACAAGTTTGGCTGTCAATGCCCAGGCGGGTGGGAAGGAGTCACCTGCGAGAAGGAAATAGACGAATGCGCGTCCAAGCCCTGTCTGCACGGCAAGTGCAAGGACAAATTCAACGGCTTCGACTGCGTGTGTCATCCCGGCTTCGCTGGACCGACATGTTCAGAAAACATAGATGACTGCAAATGGTCCCAGTGCAAACACGGAGGAACATGCGTGGACGGAGTGAACGACTACACCTGCACTTGTCCACCCAAGTACAGCGGCCGACGCTGCCAGTGAGTGTCCACTGCGATATATCTTCCATGCTCATTGTGTTGTGTCTGATGTGTTGGTGATCTTCTGCGTCAGATTTAACTACCCTCCTTTGAAGTGTGAAGTGGACGTTGAGTGTGAAAATGAGGGACTCTGTCAGGACACTCAGTGGGGAGCAAACTGCACCTGCCCACCCGGATTCACCGGAGACAGGTACGGGTGGTAGACCTTGGTCGGCAGGTTGTAATACTACTTCTCTTTCGGCTTTTCCCTTATGGGTCGCCACAGCAAATTATTCCTTTCCACCTCATTCTATCCCGAGTATCTTCTACTCTGACCCCAGCCAACCTCATGTCTTCTCTTTCAACATCCATATATCTCCTCCTTGGTCGCCCTCTTGCCCTCTTCCCTGGCAGCTCCATCTCCAACATTCTTCTACCAATATATTCACTCTCCCTCCTCTGCACGTGTCCGAACCATCTCAGTCTGTAATAAAGACGTCCAACACTCTGAAATCCATAACATTTGCCCTTTTTTCCATCAGATGCGAGGCTGAAATCGACGAGTGTGCGTCCAGTCCCTGTCTGAACGGCGGCTCATGTCTGGATCGGCTGAACCGGTTTCAATGCTTGTGTCTGTCGGGATTCAGCGGGAAGTTTTGCGAAACAAACGTATGTACAACCTTCATGGTCTGAACATTGAGCGCATCTGGTCAGTGAGTGCTGTGGGTGATGTTTGGTGACTCTCCGTCTCTGCAGAAACAGGCCCAGAGGGAACACATCCCGTGGCTGGCCATCGCCGTCCCGTTGGTCTGTGGCTGCGTCCTGCTGGCAGCCATCGGCCTGATCTTCATGCTGATGACGGCGCGCAGGAAGAGACAATCCGAAGGAACCTATTCGCCGAGCCACCAGGAAGTGGCTGGAGCGCGGCTGGAGATGGACAGCATGCTGAAAGTTCCTCCAGAGGAGCGTCTGATCTGACCGACGTCGGGTTCTAGATGGTTCTGAAGACTTTGCTTTGTACTTTTATGAGACCACGGGGCCTTCGGAGGATCTTCCCACGCAACGCTGTACAACACTGGAGAATTTGAGGCAATGGGTTCCTCATCACTGGATTAAAGTCCAAATCTACTTTTAGAAGACCTTTTTTATTGGACACCCTGGAACTTTTCACGTCCTCTGCTGTGCTTCTCTGATATATTTATTTATTTCCAGGTCGTTTAAAGTGCGAGTCACATAAAAGCGTCTTTTCTAGAACATTTTGGTCAATGACATATGGAGATCTCCAAATCATATTGGCATATTATCTCCAAACGGAGTAGGTTACGAACTTCTGTTTCACCCAGCAAAAGCAATTAAAAAAAATAAAAAATCCCACAAAAAGGTTGCATTGAAAAGCTGTGAAGAGGAATAAAACCTGAGAATATGAAATAAAGCCAGACATATGATACTGTGAAGCTATATCCTAAGGTTGGGCTTCTGAGTTTTGGAGGGTTTCGATTTTGCCGCAGGAAACTAAACACTGGTAATAACATGTTTATTCACATTTATGGTCCCAGAAAAGGGGGGAAATGTTTGTATTTGTTCTAGAAAAGCAAAATGTTGGTTTAAGCAGCATCGCAGAGGTCGAGGAAGACAATCACATCCTGCTTAGACTGAGGCATCTGGATGAAGAGGACACTGACCTTGCTGAACCTCTGACCTCGCCCTCTGACCTTTACGTGCACCTGGGCCTGTGAAACAGATGAGACTTTAGAACTACTGTCACCTTAGATCGTCTGTGAATGTACAGAAGTGTTTGTGTTTGAATGTGTCTGAAAGGGAACGACAGCGACACCTCTGGAGACGCGGAGAAGTGCCGTCACTGAACATTCAGAATAAAACTATGTGTTGAAAACAAAAGTTTAAGTGAATACGTGTTATGCGTTTGACATTGTGAAACTCTACAACTTTACAACACAATAAAAGATTTTTCGGGTTGAATCGGCACTAACTCACACAGTGACTCTACAAATCCGACTTTACTTGACAATTTAACACAAAATGAAAATATAAAGCAATACGACATGTCATGCTGTTGGTCAACAAACGATGCTCAGGCCTTTATAGACGCGTGAGATACTTTAATAACACAAACAACAACTGCAGGATTTAAATACAAGAATCAAAGCGCCTTCCCACAGACGGCAGAGACGCCGGAATCTTCCGGGTTGAATCCGTCGAAAAGGCCCAAAACGTCTCTCCGTATAAATAAATACCCAGAGTGCAGCGCAGCAGCAGATCGATGAGCCAAGGGGGCGGGGCCCGAAAGAAGAGTGCTGATTGGTCACTTTTTGGAAGTTCATGTGGAAGCAACGGAAAAATCGTTACGTAACGGATCGAAACGGACACGTCTAAACTATCAGGAAAACAAAGTCGCCATGCATTAAATAACTAGACGTCCGCGCCCAAACCACACGGAAGGGCAGTGCTGGACGCTACCACCTACTAGAGACGAAGCCCTACCCAGTGAACACTACGCAGTGCACTTCAGTTACATGTAGTGCAAAATATGAAGTCGTCCCACGCAGAACACAAAACGTTCCCCATGTCATTTGGCAAGTAGTGCGATATGTCGAAAGACGTCAGATTAACAGGAATTATCCGTAAAACCAGTATATGATTGACGGCCGACACTATGTTGAACAGCTGATCCAACATGCCGTTCGAATCTAATCTGTAGTGGGATATGATGTCCTGGATTATCTACTGGCTGCGGAGGAACATCCGGCACTTTCCCAGGTCTTAATGCTGCTAATATGGTTAGCATCTCCGCTCATAAGGCTTAGTCTATGTGCTGTGACACAAGCACAACAGTCAGGGCACAGACAAACAGTCCGGCGACGCCTCCCGGTCAGTAGGGGGCGTCGTCCGAAATACCCTTTGGCTCCGAGTTTGTAGTCCCTTATTGGATAGTAGCAGCGGTGAGGGGGCAGGTGGGAGGGCTAATCAAAAGTCTCCCACCTCCTCCGCAAGTCCTCCACTTTCTTTTTAGGAGGCGTGGCCAGCGTGGTGGGCGCTTTGGCGATGGAAAGGAGGTCCCCGAACGGGTCAGGGGGAGGGGCTCCTGTGGAGACGCGAGCGGGTGGCGCAGGCGAGTCCAGGAGGGTGGAGAGCGTGCCGCTGCTGTTGGATGAAGGAGGGGCTCGTCCCATTGGCCACACCCCTCCGAGGGGAGCACCGCCCACTGTGGGCGCCGGACCGAACACTGAGAAGGGGTGGTGAGGGTTGGGGTAGTAAGTGGCACCGGTGAAGGGGTTCCCGGGGACCACAGGACTGTAGTGGCTGGGAGGGGGGTACGCCGTCGACTGGGCGAAGGGGTTAAGAGACACTTGAGAGGGAAAAGGGGGCAGGTTTGGTGGGTGTGGCCTAGGCGGTACAGGGGGTTTTAGGGAGAGCAGACTGGTCTGGTCCTCTAACAACGGGTCCAGCAAGCTGAGCAAGTCCAGTCCCTGTCCCTCCACCTGCTCCAGCAATTCCTGGGACTGCGCTTGCGTGTTAGGAGACGAGTTCAGCGCCTGGCGGAACTCCTGCCCGCCCGCACTCACCCCGCCCTCCCTGTCACCCGCACGCAGCAGGGGCGGAGCCAGGACTGTGCCCGGCTCTGGGGTTTTACGGCCTTGCGGGCGAGGGATAGTGATGCAAGACCCTTCCGCTCGCTCTGAGCTGGGGTGGGCACTCTCACGACTGGGTGGACGGGCATCGGGGGGCTCTGAGGGCGGGACAGACAGAGGTCTCTCCGACGATAGCGCCACCTGGTGGCCGAGAAGGTCTTTCTGGCTCCAGAGCTTGTTGTACGGGTTGGCAGTTTTGAGTCCCGGGAGGGTTCGCGTGCGCTCTTCTGTGCTGAGCTCCATCCTCTGTTGAACAGGATAAAGCATCGGGAGTCAGGACTTGAGGACTGGCACGGGCACCGAGGTCTGACCTGGTAGGTGAAGCTGATGTGCTGTGGGTCGACTCGAAGCTCTTCCAAACTCCGCGCCGAGCTGATGGTGGCGTGAGGACCTGGTGAGGTCTCCAGAGCATCTGGCTGAGACGTGAAGGCTTCCGGCAACACGCTCAGGTGCGAGAACTGGTCCGGACTGGGTGGGGCCACGCTGCCTGGAAAGCGCTCGCCGACCTCCTCCGCCTCCTCCACTGGCTCCGCCTCCTTCAGAGAGCGGTACGGCTGCGGCCTAGGTCGCAGGTGAACACTCCGTCACAAAGAGACGTGGACGCAGACTTGAGATTTCTGAAATGACTCGTTTACAGATCTCGCTCATCAATGACAATAAAATCCTAATCAAAAGGTACAGGGTTCCTACACTTACTGAAAGATCAAATTCAAGCACTTTTAAACTCCTTTTAAACTTTTCCAGCACCATACAGTTATGGTATAACTTATATTTAAAGTAGGGCTGTCAAAATTAGCTCGTTAACGCACGCAATTCATTTTAAATTCTTAATAATTAATAATTTATTTTTAATGCACGTTATTGCAGTTACACATTTTGTTTTATCGCAGTTACACGAAGATGACAATTAAAATGTTAAGCACTTTCAAGGCCTTGAAAACAGATTATTGTAATTCAAGCACTTTCAAGGATTTCGAGCAGCCGTAGGAACCCTGAAAATACAAATAGCAAATCAAATGATTAGGGAATTAAGACTCAAAAGGTATTTGTAATCTAGCCATGCAGATGAGCTCAAATGAAACAATAATGAAACTACTTGAAGAGACCATTCGAAAGGAGCAGAAAGCAGGAAGTGGTCGGGGAAAGCAGCGATGGAGTCGTCGTCCTGAGAAAGCTCGTCGCCCGAAGAGTCCTCGCACAGAAACACCGTGTAGTGACGGGTCGGACGCCCGTAGCTACAGCACACACACACACACACACACACACAAGCAAGACAGATGGACACACAGACCAGCACACCCCAGAGAAAGACAAGAGAGAAGAAGAGAGAGAGAGAAGTAAGTGAGACAAGCATCTCCGCATCATCATGACGCAGAGACGAGGAGATCGTCAGATTGTATCAGATCACGAATTGATCTCAAATGACTGATCGGGACGTCAATGTGGCATTTCATTCATTGTTTTAATCAAAACATGTTTTAACTACCGAAAATGAAATCTTAAAAGTGATGTTTGGGTCTTACTGTTCGGGGCTTCCCTCCACACCCACGTTACTGCGCGGCCTCTTTGCCACTAGAGGTCGAGGAGGTCGAGCCTGCGCACGCACACACACACACACACACACACACACGCAAAAGAGCAGATACAAACTAAGTGCTTTGGAATCCCAGTGTTATTGTCACTGTGCTCTCGGTCAGCAGAGGTCAAAGGTCAAGGTGGAGGGGAAAAAAACAAAAACAGCATCGCCTGAAAAAAAAAGCTAAGACGTGAAACAACATAAAAAAAAAGTTTTAATTATATTATAATTAATAACACTAATATATTACAGTATAAATAATAATATCAATAATAATATAAATCTAGCAAAATACAGGCACATAAAAATAGAAAAAACACTGTTAACTATTACGCCAACATTAAAGTTAGACATTAAGCCAATTTAAAGTTGGTGAGAAATAAGTAAAACAATTCACATCACACACTAGAACATGTAACGGTCCTTTTGCTGGGCGGAGTCGGACTGTTCAGACTCCGCCCATTACCGCTACAAACCATTGAGTTTTTAACAATCCTGTTTTTACACAACATCGTCACAATTCTAATTAATTAATCGCAGACACGGGTTGTTTTTGCAAGAGAAAAACATTGATCGTGCAGCCTCCACACACACACACACACACACACACACGGAAGTTTGTACACACGTTTTTCTCCAGTGCGCGTTACTCACACACATTGTGAAAAATAACGTGTTTTAAGGTGCCAGTGCAAGGAAGAAGCCGAAAGACACACAAGCGGGAGTGTAAAGAGCTAGTGAGTAAGTAAAGAGCCGCCGCGCGTGTGTGAGTAGGTTCCGCGCAGCCGCTCGCCGCGCAGTGAGCCGTGTTACTCACTGGTCGTGTGGAGCGCTGAAGTTTGGACGGGTGAGGGGGAGGGGGGCGCTGCGGACGCGCTCGCTCCGTCTGCTCCACACACACACACACACACACACACACGCACACGCACTGCCGTTGATTGTTGAGACGGACACGCTTTGCTCAAGCTGACATTCACTTCTGAAGTGTGTGTGTGTGTGTGTGTGTGTGTGTGTTAGAGCTGCATGATTCTGGATAGAATGAGAATCACAATTATTTGGCTTAGAATAAAGATCACGATTCTTTCTGGATATTTTATTATTTCAAAAATTCAACCCTGAAAATCTGGTTGTCAAACAGCAATATAATTACACATATTACTTTTTAAAGCAATATTACTATTTTTTTATATTTTACTATATTACTATTGCTTTAATTATAAATAAATGGAATGAAAAATATAAATGTAAAAGTAATGTTGAATAGAAAAAAAAAAATCACCATTAATTGTAATAAAAATAAACATTTACATGAACAAGTACAGTAGTATGTCCAGTTGAGGATTATTAGAATTGATTAAAAATGATTAGCTCTGTTTAAAAGCACTTGTGAAACACTTTTCAAACGATGATTATTTTAGCGGGGCTAATTATTTTGTCCTCAACTGCAGATGTTTGCTGTGTGTGGTGTATGTGGAGTGTAAACACACACACACTTCAGAAAAAAAACACTTTTTCAGGTAGTAAAATGTTGGAGTTGATACTCTACCGTTGTATTTAATCATTCATTTTCTCCGTTTATTTATTTATTTATTATTTCTTAAACTCGACTGCTGCTCAAATCACATACTCATACACGAGATCATCTTTCTTTATAATATTTAAATGATCAGAGAGTTCTAATAAGCAGAATGGTATAAATGCTGGATTCAGATCGTGAAGAGGCAGAATCGAGATTGCGATCTTTTAACGATTAATCGTGCAGCTCTAGTGACTCTGTGTGTGTGTGTGTGTGTGTGTGTGTGTCAAAATGACAGCCCCACCTGTCCAAAGTGGACCGTGATTGGACGTCGCTGGTCCCAGGTGAGCGAATCCTTGCTCTGCGTGGAGGGTAAGTGGGCGGGGCCAGGCTCCTCAGAGTATCCGTTCTCCGAAAACTCCTGTCGTACGAGAGAAAGAAGGTTAGAGTCTGATAGATGGATAAACGGATTGACAAATCAGTGTGATGGAAGGATTAGCTGATGAAAAAATAAGTAAATTAAAGGACACAGCTACAAAAAATTCTTGGCATTTTAAGTCCTCTGCAAAAACCGAATCATACTAACGTCATAATTCTTGACCAATTATGACGTTAGTATGATTCGATTTTGGATCAAACGCAATTCATGGAAATCATGGTAACGGCAAACGATCAGGGGCTAATGGAAACCAAGACGTGCGTTGGGTTACTGATACTAATAAGATAATAAATAAGAAAATGTCTTTGTGCCAGTTTAGGAGTTACGAAGGAAAACGCACCATTTCTGCCTGGAAACATAAAAATGGTGGAACAGATTCATGAACAGATGGTCGGATAAAAAGCACAAAACAAATAGTGAACGAACAGGTGATTACCGTATTTACACGAATAGAAGCACCCCGCACATTTTGTTTTCTTATTTTTTTTCCCGCAAAACATTTCTGGCTAAATTACGTTAATTTTCTCATCAAAATACTATTTATTTTTCTAACAAACCTCACTTGAATCACTTCAATGTCGTTTCACTTCAAGATTAGATTGGAATAAAAAAATCGATTCTAGCCCTAAATAACTCCATCTCCCAGAACCCTTTGCGCCTCGCTCCATTTAGGCCTTAGGCTCCCATGAGCCTTTGCACGCTAGACTAAAGCTGAGCTCGTTTTTTTTTTTTTTTTTGAAATAAATATCAGAACATTGTCTGCTACACAGCAAAACAGAACGATTTGATTGTGTGTGACTCCGGTGTTGGTCGTTTTGAACCGTTTTCTGTTTGCTCCGAAGCTTTTGATTATGGACTCGTTTATTACTCTTGACTTGAAATATGAAATATAAATTTTCAAACATTTAAAAATTGCATATTTGAAATTGGTGACTATAAGCACCTCGCAAAACTTTCAGCATCTAAAATAAAAAAATAAAAAAGGGGGTGCTTATATTCGGATAAACACGGTACTTGGATGAGAAGACGATAACGGACCTTTTGCTTGAGTCGGCTTTTGACTTCTTTGATCCCCATCTTGGCGTGATCTTTGGCCTGAAGAGAAATCACGCGCAGAAACACAGTCACTCCGCGAGCTTCCGGCCATCGACACGTCAAACGTACAAATTTGTAAACGGTCTTCATGGCGGGATTGGCCTTGGTCTTCACCGTGTTCAGGATGGCGCCGCTGCCTTTCTGAAGGGAAGCACCAGCCAGGCGTCAGAGGACGGGTGTGTCCGAGTCTCGCCGCACTCACCTTGACCGTGAAGAGCCACTGATGGTACGTCTTATCACTGCCTGAAACACACACACACACGCGGTGATGATGAAGAACGGCGCAGGAGAGGCCTGAGGGCGAGCGAGTCTCTCACCAGCGTACTCGCCCATGTCGATCTCCTCCTCAAACTGATCGCTGAAGCCCTCGCCCGAGTTCAGCAGCTCCAGACGACCGTCTATAAACTACACACACACACACACACACACACCGTGCTTCACCATCAAAGCTTCTCAGAAAAACAAAACTAAAAACCAACCGATATAAGAGAGATATAAGACACGATAGGCTAATATCAGTTTATTAACTGTTTAACAATTTGATAAATAAAAGAAAAATCGGCGTATTATCAAAATGTGAAAATGAATATAAATATGCAAATACGAATGTCCCACGTAACGAAAATAAAGACAAGATGCGTCGGAGCGAAAATATCGTCCAGAGTTGCGAAATATTTTGGCTATACAAAAGCGGCGCGTCTTTTTCTCGCCGCTAGCGTGCAGAGAGGCGAGAGTCCAGACGCGTGTGAAACAGTCGTATGACCTTATTGTCGCGTCAAATAAACAAAAACACTAGTTTGTTTCAGAGCTCTTGCTTCCGAGCTCGCCCAGCAGGAGTCAGCAATGAGCCGAAGAGATGAGTCTGGGAGTTTAATTAGCACTAGAGTGTAACATTTTTGTTATTGCTATTTAATTTTGGTAATTTTTTTTTGGTACAAGTATTATATTGAGAGCACGACACTTCTTGCTAAACCGTTTACTTTTGTGAATTCTACCCCTTACCATATATTTAGACTTATTTGTTGGCCAGTTGTAGTCTGTGCACTAAATATTAAAAGTTATTGGCTATATTATATATTATATATGGTGCTTTATTATTCAGTATAATAATGATAATATTTACAAAACCATTTTGAATTTGATAGGTGTCTCTCACATTGTCCCACAACAATATTAAAATTGTGTAGATTTTTGTACAGTGCTTTATAATAATAATTATTTATTTAGTGTCAATTTTATTTATTTAACATATTTAAAATTGAGAGCAGCCAATTTATTCGACAAATAAAAAAAATGTGTTACTTAATTTCGCAATAGTTACTTTCCCTGGTGATTTGGTTACTTGGTAATTAGCAACTGAATTACTAACTCAGTTACTATTTGTCAGAAGTAAATAGTAACTGTAACCAATGACTTTTATGCGTATGTCATTAGTGATGTAAGACCGTACATACATTATATACTGTACCTTTATAAACATCTGCCAAAAGTGTTTCTTACACTTATTTCCCAAATTTTATCATTCCAAAAAAAACGTGTCTGAATTTATGAAGTCATGGCACGGATTAGATGGATTACATGTGAAATGCGGCTCAGCTAACGCAATTTTCGCCGAACGAAGCGGCTCTCCGCACGGATTAATTTGGTAAGTCGGGGTGTCACTGTGCATTTGAAAAGAATAGGAAATAAAACTATCACTGAACATTACCTGCTTAAAGAACTGCAGCTGGATGGCGTTCTGCAGAAACTGCCTCATGGTGCTGGATCTGTGAGTCACAAAGGTCTCCTCGCTGAAGGTGATCGGCTCCTCCTGATGGAAGACATATACGAAAATTAATCACTCATATTCGTAGTGTCTATTTTTTTTACATTTGATCAAAAACGAATTCCTCTCAGACACGTATGTCGTCATAGATAGATTTATGGCGTCATATTTTGCAGGGTTCACATGTCACTGCCTACAGTTGATGAAAATAGAAAGAGTGAAATGCATCAACAGTTTTAGTTAAATAAAATACTATTGCTCTCCATACATGCAATCATTGATTTTTTTTTTGTATTTAAAAAAAATAAATAAATAAATAAATTCTCGAGAACCCTGTGTCTCGTCTCGTCTCGTGGTAAAAGTGTCTCGTCTTAACCCCAATAGTTATATATTTTCAAGCACTTCATTTAAAACTCAAGTAGTTTTAAGACACGCAACTGAAACTCAAGCATTTTCAAGGATTTCAAGCAGAACGAGAAAATGACCCGGAAGCGCGGCTACTATTTATATTTTTTGGCCAGAGTATCGCGATACTTTTTTCAAGACACAACACTCGTGAAAAGCAGCCAGTCACCAGCTCGATGTGAAGCGCGTTCCGGTAGCTTCCGAACAGAGCGGCTTGAGCCTTCAGAAACGCCCGGGCCACACCGTCACCGGTGGTGGAGGAGACCTTCCTCAGGCGGTTCTTCAGTGAGGAAACCTGCAGAACACAGAGTCGTGATATAATTAGGACATTGACGCACATGATTAATTTAAGTGCTTAATCGCGTCAATTTTTTTTTACGCCGTTAATCACAGTTGAAGTTTTTTTCACTTTTGGTTTGGTGAAAATGCAATGAATAGCCCTCTTTTTTTATCGCGAGCCGGCCTAGTGTCATCCAGGTGCGGCTCATTATGATCAGACACTTTCTCATCGATCTCGTCTCTGTCTGTGGTGTTTTGAATGTTCTTGTTAAAACTGAGACTCGATCTTTTTTAGACATTTCAACTGCAAATATGTAACTTGTTCAACAAGCCGCCACTGTAGATTCATAGGGATCAGATAAAGACAACACTGTATTTACTTACACTGATATTTAAAAACAGACATTGCAAGCTTTATGTCATTTCTTTATGTACATTCCAAGACACATATTTCATGTTAGAGTGATAAGTGTTTATTAAGTTAGTTTGTTTTCAGCTGACAAAAAAAAGTCAAAACGTGCTTCAAGTTTTAGTTTTATTATTTAATTATGTTTCACAAAAAACACAATGGCCTGCTTTTATTAAGAGTGTAACCTAAAAAATGGGTAATTCAAACTTTAAATTGATGTATAACACATATGCAATAATAATAATAATAATAATGTGTAAGTCCATATGTAAGTCCAAAATTGACTTTTTTGTGCGTTTTATTTTAAATAAAGAGGGACTCGACCTCAGAGGGTTAAAAAACTAAGAAATTATATTGCAATTTGAATAAAAATGATACTAAATGATATTACAGTATTTAAACGAGTGTTTATTTAGTGTTGAGTTTACATTAATTTACACCTCGTTATCCATTATTCCGAGCTTTAGTCATTTAATCGCCATTAATCGCAATTCATGTGGTCAAGGAAGTGTGATTAACTAGTTAAAAACAGCACTAATTATAATGCTTGATAAGTGTGTGTGTGTGTGTGTGTGTGTGTGCTCACCACATCATTAGGAAGGCTTTGCAGGTCGTTGAAGGGCGTTTCGAGAGTGTTCGTGTCCACGTTGAGAAGAACCACGTCATCTAAAGCCATGCTCCGCACCTTCTGTCGTCCCAGGAGACACACAAACACGACACGTACAGTCTCGGCTACTGGAGCTACTGTAAGTGTGCGTCTGTCGCGTTCACCTCCATGAGACTGGCGTGGACTCCGATGAGGAACGGCATTGGAGCGCTGCAAGGATCAGGTTAAGATAGAACAACGTATTTCATTTAATGCAAAACTTGAGTGCAAAATGTACTAGTACATCAGAATTGGTTTTTTTTTTTTTTTTTTAAACCGTTAAAACATGTTAAACGTCACAGTTACAAAAACAACAAAGTACATTTCTTGTTTTAAGGAAAACATGTATTAAAATTGCATTTATTATAAATTGGGTATTTAAAAACAATAATTAATGCTTTTAATTGCCAAATTTTAATTGAAAGAATTTAAATCTAATTGTCTAAGAAACGAACAAAAATGCTTCACATTTACGAATTGTACATATTTTTGTCACCTTTCGTTTACATTTTTTTTTCCGCTTCCGATTTTTTCGTTTGTTTAATTTAATTCTTTATCGTCTGGACTTCTGGCACTAGCTTCATGTGGGGGCGGGCCTTACTCTGAGTGGCTGCTGAGAACGTGATTGACAGCTGCTTAACCAAGAAGTTGTGGGCGGATTTTAGCGAGCGTTCATTTGCCTTCATTTTTAAGATTAGTGCACAACAAACTGTGATTCAACATGATATTTCTAACAAAAATATAAATTTTAATCACAAAAATGTACCACACCACATTCAAGCAACTCGATTTTTCAAAATGTGGAGCGGCTCCCCTAGTGGTCGCTACAGTGGATACACAAAGGAGCGGTTAATTGCTGCCACCTGGAGATCAAATTACGTATTACAAGTGTATCTTAGAATTCATCAAGTTTTTTGAACACTTCTTTTATTTAAGTCCCTGTAAACCGACGATAAAGAAGTAACAACCAAACCTGTCACTTAACCCTTTAATGCACAGTACCAGAAAGAGCGCTTAAAACAATTTTTTTTTTCAAACGAACGTAATATTTGGCATCAAACTAAGAAAAATGAGAAAAAAAAAAATTATAAATATGAAAAAAAAAATGTTTTAAAATAATGCAATAAAAATTAATAGAATGATGACAAAAATCAAAACATTGACATGTTTCCGGGCATATTCAAGAATACCACCAGACACAACTTTCCATGGAAGAAAAAAATATTTTTTCGGGTAAAAATATTGCCCCGCCCCCGGTAGATAAGATTTTTGATATTTGGGAAAAATTGGTATTGATCCCAATTATTTGGACATTGGACAATACAAACTGCTCTGGAAGCCTAATTAAGCAGTAAATTGGCGCCACCTGGTGTTCCAGCATCAAATTACATCTAAAAGTAAACAGTGGAAAAAAAAGGTGAAAAATATTTTTTTTGAAAACCCATTTAAAAAATCATTGAACAAAGCGTGAAACCTGTGTCACAAACCCCCCCTCCCAAAAATTTTTTTACACAATCATGTTTTAACACGCCTTCAAATGTCAGGAGCGTCACGTTACAAATCCCAACACGATTCTACAAATTCCTCAAACGCATGCGTGTGTAAAAGCCTCACCAGCAGTAGTCGACCAGATGCTGCGGCAGGACGGGAATGTAGACGTGCTGCCAGTGCATGGGGTAGAGCATGGCGGCGGCGCCGTGGACACAGGCGGTTAACTGACGAGGAGAGACGCTGCTGATGAAGAGGAGGAGGAGGAGGAGGAGCTACTCACGGTGCTGAGCTTGCTGCAGCTGATGAGGATGCGCCGCTCGTACAGCATACTGGCGTACACGTGCAGCATGTTGTTCACGTCCACCGCCACGAAATACTCCGTCAGGTTTCTCTTAAAAACAACGCGGCGGAACGGAGGAGCAGACGTTTACAATCGCTTCGGAGGCGTGGCCCGCCGGGTACGTGTACGTCAGGGGTGTCGACATGCGGCCCGTGGGCCAGAACCGGCCCCTAAGGGGGTTCCATCAGGCCCGCGGAATCATGTGACAGTGGGTATAAATGCATACAAGACAAGGAGTTCCTGTTTTTACTTACCTATATAATAATAATAATAATATTAATAATTTAATTTCGTTTTTATTAAATTAAGTAATAATTGTAATCAATTAGGGGCACTTGCGGATAATTGTAATAAATTACAGGATCTTAAGAATAAATTAAGGGAACTTTGGAATAATTGTAATAAATTAAGGGAACTTAACTTAAAGGACTGCATCAATACGACCAAAACGAAACTTTAATCATGTTTAAAGAAATATTATGTGAAAACAAACAAAAACCAAGTTCTGGAGCGATGTCTGTCTAGTCGACTCTCGATATTAGTTGACGGACAGATGACTCAAAATGATTCCTTTACTAGTTAGAGATTTGAGTCCAAATTTGGTGCATTTTTTGTCTTAACTGTAAGTAATGGACCACAAACTCATTTCTTTAAAGGACTATTTTTGTCCTTAATTCCGCATAGCGACTTGGCATTGGTCTTGAAAAGCGCTACATAAATAACCTTGAACTTGAAATTTAAATTAATAATTTATTTTTAGTGGATTAATTGCGTTCCGTTTTTATAAAATTTTCGCCTTGTGAAATTGCTGTTGGCACGAATTAATTTCGTGTGTTTGTTTGTTGTGAAATAAGTATAATTACATTTATATAGTAATAATAATAATAATGTATAATTACATAGTCTGAACAACAATGGACAATGGAAATTTTTGTTGTTTCCGCTAATTATCGAACACAAATAATGGACGTTTTTCTTCTTTAAAGACTACTGTTTCCCTAATTCGCATAGCGACTTTGCGTTGGTCTCGAACTAAGAAACGCGCTACGTAAATAAACTCGAACATTTTCACACATTTTAAAGCACTTCATTTAAAACACAGGCATTTTTAAGGCCTTAAACACACACAATTGAAATCCAGAATAATTGAGTCTAATGATTTGTCCCGGAGCAACAGACACGTGGAGTGAAAGCTGAAGAGGAGGAGACGCTGGTGGGACGTGCGGCTAGAAAAACGCAGACACACTTACGTTTTCAGGGACGCTGGGCAACTCTTTAGGGTCAGGCACTGTAAAGAACAAATGCTGGGGAGAAGGAGAGAGCAGAAGAGCGGGTGAGGGGCGTGTGAGGGGCGTGAGGGGGTGTGAGGGGGGCGTGAGGGGGAGGGGCGAGGGTCTCACCACACTCAGGTGCACTGGCACTCCAGGCTGCGGGACGGTCAACGCGTGCAGAGACTCCAGCAGCTCCCGCCACGGAGCGTCCTGACACACACACACACACACACACACACACACACACACACCGTGACGTTACACTTGACCAACAATCGCCACTTGCCCTTTCTTCACTAACACACGTAAAGGAGAAAAGCTCTTTTAAAGATGAAAACATGACTAGAATTAAAATATCAGCTGATGAGCTAACTGCTTACCACACTTTTATTTTGCCTTTATTTTGTCCCTAGGTGCTCGCACTTTTATTTTGTAACTAACAGAGGGCCCTTTATTTTGACACTAACTGCTCGCACTTTTATTTTGTAACAGCCGGCGCCTTTTGTCACTAATTGCTCGCACTTTTATTTTGTAACTAACAGAGGGCCCTTTATTTTGTCACTAACTGCTCGTGCTTTTATTTTGTAACAGACTGTGCTTTATTTTGTCACTAGTTGCTCGCACCTTTATTTTGCCACTAACTGCTCGCACTTTTATTTTGTAACTAACAGAGGGCCCTTTATTTTGTCACTAACTGCTCACACTTTTATTTTGTAACAGTCAGCGCTTTATTTTGTCATAAATTGCTCGCACTTTTATTTTGTAATTAACAGAGGGCCCTTTATTTTGTCACTAACTGCTCCTGCTTTTATTTTGTAACTAACAGACTGTGCTTTATTTTGTCACTAGTTGCTCACACTTTTATTTTGCCACTAACAGACAGCCCTTTATTTTGCCACTAACTGCTCGCACTTTTATTTTGTAACAGACTGTGCTTTATTTTGTCACTAACTGCTCGCGCTTTTATTTTGTAACAGACTGTGCTTTATTTTGTCACTGACTGCTCGCACTTTTATTTTGTAACAGACTGTGCTTTATTTTGTCACTGACTGCTCGCACTTTTATTTTGTAACAGACTGTGCTTTATTTTGTCACTGACTGCTCGCGCTTTTATTTTGTAACAGACAGTGCTTTATTTTGTCACTGACTGCTCGCGCTTTTATTGTGTAACAGACTGTGCTTTATTTTGTCACTAACTGCTCGCGCTTTTATTTTGTAACAGACAGTGCTTTATTTTGTCACTGACTGCTCGCACTTTTATTTTGTAACAGACTGTGTTTTATTTTGTCACTGACTGCTCGCACTTTTATTTTGTAACAGACTGTGTTTTATTTTGTCACTGACTGCTCGCACTTTTATTTTGTAACAGACTGTGCTTTATTTTGTCACTGACTGCTCACACTTTTATTTTGTAACAGACTGTGCTTTATTTTGTCACTGCTGCTCGTGCTTTTATTTTGTAACAGACTGTGCTTTATTTTGTCACTGACTGCTCACGCTTTTATTTTGTAACAGACTGTGTTTTATTTTGTCACTGACTGCTTGCGCTTTTATTTGGTAAGTCGGCGCTTTATTTTGTCACTGACTGCTCGTGCTTTTATTTTGTAACAGACTGTGCTTTATTTTGTCACTGACTGCTCGCGCTTTTATTTTGTAACAGCTGGTGCTTTATTTTGACACTAACTGCTCGCACTTTTATTTTGTAACAGCTGGCGCTTTACTTTGTCCCTGACTGCTCGCACTTTTATTTTGTAACTAACAGACGGCGCTTTTTTGTGTCACTATCGGCTCACGACTGTAAAGACTTCTCTCAGGAAAATGTGAGCGTGTTCACCACTTGAACTTGAACTGTCCAGATCTTTCTAGAATCCTTTCTTCCTTCACGGACTTACCGCTGCAATAACACGTTTGTTTTCTGCGTCGTTTTTGACTTTTTCCGCTACTCACCTGTGCTTTGGTGGTGTAGTCCGCCAGGATGTTCAGCAGCTTGTAAAACACCTCGAACCAGGGCAGGTAGCTGAGCACAGAGCAGCGAGCGAGTGAGTGACCACACACACACACACACACACACACACACACACACACACACCTCAGGACGCAGTGGCAGCTCTGAGCTCCGGAGGAGAGTCGGCAGAAACCAAAGCGCTGTTTGCTCTCGATGTCCGTCAGAACGAAGGTGAAGTTCTGACCCACTTGGCTCACGACCATACTGAGCACGACACACTGAGCGTCACTACTACACACACACACACACACACACGCGCGCGCGCCTCACCTGTCCACGCTGAAGGGAAAGCAGAACTTGGGAATCGTCTGGAGCGTTTCCTGAAAGCAGAGACAAACACAATCGATCGATCGATTCATTACAACTGTAGCAATGAAAAGTGAGTAGAGGGAATCAGAAACGAACGAACGGATGAATGAATGAAAATGCCTCTATTTATCCCACAGCGGGGAAAAAGCATCTGCACCAAACAGCAGAAGAAAAATATAGAGGAATAGAAAACATAATTATAAAAAAAAAACATAAATAACACTGCGCACACAAACAATGAAAAAAACAATACAACTATACCCTGAGAGAGAGGGAGAGAGAGAGAGAGAGAGAGAGAGAGAGAGAGAGAGAGAGAGAGAGAGAGAGAGAGAGAGAGAGAGAGAGAGAGAGAGAGAGAGAGAGAGAGAGAGAGAGAGAGAGAGAGAGAGAGAGAGAGAGAGAGAGAGAGAGAGAGAGAGAGAGAGAGAGAGAGAGAGAGAGAGAGAGAGAGAGAGAGAGA
>MU204205.1:664792-683596 GCA_017309775.1 Paedocypris sp. Pulau Singkep
ACCGAGCTCACAGAACCGACCCGAACCGAACCGACCGTCTGCTCGACCTTCTCCGCCTGTGTGTTTACACTTACGGGGCGCGCGCCGTCACGCTCGGGCACGCGCTTCCCCGACTTCATCAACACGTTGTGCAACGCGAGCGTCAAGACCGTCGCGTTGTTCTTTTCTTTTGAAACCCACAGACGAGACGAGACGAGACGAGACACTCACCTGCCCGACACGGTCCGAGAGCCGGAGCCAGAGCCGCAGAGCCCCGCGTCCCGACACACAACACGTCACGCCTCGACCCACGGACGATCAAGTCACACCCCGCGCGCGCATCACGAGAGAGAGAGAGAGAGCGAGAGAGAGAGACCAACTTACTGTACGTGTGGCTTTAAACGTTTTTTAAAAAGTCCGAGTCTGTGTATGAAATAAAACTAATGTCGTTTAAAATAGTTTCATTGACTTATTTTGTACATTTTTACGTCACACGACGCTGCATAATTACAGTCTGACAAAACTTTGTTTTGTGGCGATCCGCTGCTGTGGGGGCTGTGCTGGAGCAGAGCCCCAGAGGTGTGAAAACCCAGCAGGGGGTGTGGAGTCACAGTAAGGGGGGTTAGCCCAATGCTTTCCCACAAAGCATTGCGGTTTCTGTATATTTTGTGTATATAAGTGTTGTTTTTAGTGTTTAAATGTTCATTTTATGTAGATCTTTTTATATAAGTGTGATGTGTGTAATGTGGGGTTCATGTATGTCTATTTTTCTAACTGTTTGGAGTGTAATGTAAAATCTACCAACGGTGAAGGGAGTAGCCAGAGTAGTGGCCTGGCTACTTGTTCTGTGTGTTTTTATAAGTAGAGTGTGTGATTAAAGCTGTGCTTTAATAAAGACCACCACCTCAACTAAGCTGTCTCTGTGTGTGATGTCAGCAGATACTCGGGGTCGTGCGGTGTATGGGGCACGAGTATCTTGAAGGCATCAGCGCTCTTCGGGAAAGCCAACGCCACCCACGAAAGTCGTTACAGTATATTTAATGGAATAAAGTTGCATCATTGTTTCGAAACTGGCCGATAATTGAGAAATGCATCTATTTTCACACATTGCCGAGCAATTCAAAAGCCTTAACAGTGGCGTTCAGTAACAGGTTTAAAGTGTTTGATTATTTATGATGTGTATAATTTGTACTTCTTTTTTGCACTGTTTATGTATTTTGTATTGTATTTTCCCTGTTCATTTGTCTTTTTTTATGATCCTCTGGCTTCAATAAAGCTTTCTTTAAAAAAAAACTATATTGACGTATTTATTTTAAAAAACGGTCAGTTACATAGTTGTAACAAATAAGATAACATAAGCTAAATAGGTAATTGTTTACCCCATATTCCACGCACTGTACAACTACAAAAACTTATCTATTTTTGTGAATGTAGCGAATGTTATATTTATGCACAACATAATTATTTTTTATTTTGACGTCATGGATCTTCTCCACGGCTAAATGGCAAAACATTACATACAAAAATGCCTTGTCTTTATCCCCTAATATCACAGCTGGAGAATGTGTTATATACATATACACATACGATGTGTTTGTCCTTCTTTTTGCACATTTTTCAACTTGCCTAGTTCATATTTCTGCACCTCCGTTTACATGCTTATGCATTCGTCACATCCCTTTTTTTCTCTTTGATGTTTGCATTTTTGCCTTCACTGCTGTCATTTAAATTGTCTCTTTCGTTTCTGTTTTTTTTTTGCTGCTGCTGAACACAAAAATGTCCCTTATAGTGGGATTAATAAAGTCCTATCTATCTATCTATCTATCTATCTATCTATCTATCTATCTATCTATCTATCTATCTATCTATCTATCTATCTATCTATCTATCTATCTATCTATCCATCCATCCATCCATCCATCCATCCATCCATCCATCCATCCATCCATCGATCTATCTATCTATCTATCTATCTATCTATCTATCTATCTATCTATCTATCTATCTATCTATCTAATCTGTGTAGTTTGTATAGTACAGTATATTTGTAATGATGGCCACTAGAGGGCAGTGTGCGCTCATACCCCACAACGAGAAAACCTTTCACCTGGTTTTTTCAACAATATTGTATTTTTTTTCCTTTAAATATTTTTTTTCCAATTTTTTTACTAGTATTTGTACTACTGTACAGTATTTGTGTTTTGATGGGAACGTTTTGACGCATTCGCATTTTATACGTGTTCTATTAAAAACTAGTAAAATATTTGTGTATTCACAAATTGTCAATAATAATAATAATAATAATAATGATGATGATGATGATGATAATAATAATACCAATAACAACAAAAACAACAACAACAATAATAATAATAACAACAACAACAACAACAACAACAACAACAACAACAATGTCTTGTTGTTGTGACATCATCAATAGCGGGAGAGCAGCCGCTTTTCCCCTTGACATGGAATTAAACACATCATCACAAAAGACTCCTAATCAAATTCAGTCCACTCGACTCTGAACAAAGCCGAGCTTGGACAGTCTAGATAGCGCGTGTGTGTGTGTGTGTGTGTGGGCGCGCGTGTGTGTTTAATAAATGGACAGACGACAGATTTCTTTTCAGCATCTTTTTCTGCGTCTCCTATTGATTGCGTTCATTTTGAGTGAAAAGATAGTTGGAATCACACGAGTGTTTTGCAATCAGCTGAAAGAATGTGTGAGGATGTGTGTGTGTGTGTGTGTGTGTGGTTGCCATGGAGACAGCATCGAGCGAGGTAGCTTCTCTACATTGCGAGACTGTGTTTGTGGTACAAATCAGAACCAGAGGAAGTGACATGTTTGGGCGTGACACAGTATTTCCGGTTATAAAATCGTAACTTAATAACAGCACTGTTTTAAACTCAAACACTTGTTGGACACACCTGTGTCTCATCACGAAGTACATCAAAGTCGTCTTGGTATTATTTACTCGAGGCTGATATATCGATGATCAATGTTCTGATATTTAAATCTAACAAAATCCAAACTTAGCTTTAGTCTGGTGTGCAAAGGCCCATGGGAACCCAAGGCCTCAATTGAGGATTATGGGAATTGGAGTTTTTAAAGAGTAGAGGTTTTATTTTTTTTTAAGAATATTCAAGTAAAAACGATATTGAAGTGATGATAGTCACAAGTTGGGTTGTTAAATAAAGAAAACAGTAATTTCAAGAGAAAATTATCTGGAAATGTAAAAAAATATATATAATAAAAAATTTAAAAATATAATATATTTAAAAAAAAAATGTATTTAGTGCCTGAGAAAATGCGTATATTTGCGTAAACACGGTAATCATTTGACTTTTTCCAATTCAGTCCCTTGAGAATCAGTTAAAAGCGGAATTGCTGAATGCTCCGTTTCATTAAAACGCAAGCCAACATACAGACACAGTGTAACACAACGAAAGGCAGAAAGTGCCCCTTTGTGGGATAAATCCTCCTTCATTCGTCCATTCAAAGTGCCGCAGCGCAGAAACCCTTCATCACAGGAGATAAGGACACGAGGCGGGTGAGATCCTGGCGCGGCTCCAGCAGCAGAGCTGATACGCACCTGAGCCTCGGCCGGACTCAGGTGCACTATCTTCCTCCCGCGTCCTGCCGTAACTAGCACGTGTGGAGGAGGAGGAGGAAGAGGAGGAGGAGGAGGAGGACGTTATCTCCGCCGGCCTGGAGGAAAGCTCTGGGCTCCAAACACTGCTCTCATTGTCTGGAGACGACACAAGAACCCAAAGTTACTGCGGGGATGTCAGTCCCACGCTTCCTGCTTCTGGATCATCGCGTCCGTGAGGAAGAGGAGTCTTCCTCCTGAAGAACCGCACCGGACTCGCTCTTTGTAGATACGCGCGCGTGCGCAGACGTCTCGCGCGCAGATGCCGGTCGGGCTTCAAATTGCAAATTCAAATTTTGTCAAATACATATTATACGTGGTATAATGTGAATCACAGTCACTTTTTAGTCACCGTATACTGGACACTTTAATTCGAGTCGGGAAACTTAAACTGTCACTTTTGTACATTTGTCTTCCACTTCGGCGTTTTTTCAGTTGTACTTTTTTATCTTGAAAATTTGGTATTTTTATTCATATTTCATATGTTATCTTCATATCTTGTTTTATTGTATTTCTATTGTATTTTTAATCTTTTTGGTATTTGCACATTTTGGAATAGCATTTTTTTTTTATCTTTATCGTATTTCTTTTATTGTATTTCCCCCCTTGCACATTTTGCTGCACCTCCCATATCCCTATATGTTTAAACGCTGGAACAACCAAAAACACATTTCACTACATGTTGTACCACATTATATAATATGTATGTGACAAATAAAATTTGAATTTGATTTGATTTGAAAATTGATGTGTTTTTGATCGCTCCAGCATTTAAACACAGGGATGGGGGAGATACAACAAAATGTGCAAAGGGAAACGCAATAAAAAGTTAAAGAGATAGATAATAGAATTACAATAAAAACAATAGATATAAAGATAAAATATGAATAAAAAATAAAAAAATTCCAAGATAAAAATACAATCGAATAACGTAGAAGTGAGTAAAATATAAAAACAAATAGTACAAAAAAGTGACTGGTTTAACCGTCCAGTTTAAGGTGTCCAAAAAGTGACTCAGTGATCCAGAAAGTGTTTGTTAAAGTGACCGGTTAAAGTTAAAGTGACCAGTAAAGTGTCCAGTAAATTAAAAAAATGAAGGAATTATTATTATTATTATTATTATTATTATTATTATTATTAAAGTGCAGAGTCAGCGTGATAGAAAGACAGTTCTAGTGGTAGGTGCTAGAAGCTCCTCATTCTCTCAGGGAACAAAATGGTTTTCCTGAACGCAACAGAGAGAAGAGTCTTAGGGTAAAGGCTTAGAATGGGCTCCTGTGGGCTCGGGAGGACGGGTCAGGAGAAGGTTAGACTCGGGCTCCACCTGAAGAGCCGTTCCTCCGCTTTAATCTCTCACACACACTCGTTAATTTTGATTTATGGAACGGTTAATGAGCACTGGTTCGTTGCCTGGTGCTCAGTGGTGAGAGTGGATGAGACCGACTGTGATTTAGCGGAGATGCTAATGCTAACCAACATCTCCAGCAGACTGATGTAGAACACACATGGTAATGCAAGGCCAAAGAAATGCAAAAACAAGCACAGGAGAAAATGTGAATCCAGAAGGCAGAATGAACTCAAAATTAATCTCAAGGGGAAGAGAAAAACCTCTGCATTATTTGGTTTTAATAATGCAAAAATCAAAATCAGAAAAAAATCATCAAGTCAGATTTCAAAAAATGAAACAAAATCCACAAAGTAAAAAAAAAAAAAAAAACAACAAGTGAAAATCCTTCCAGTGTCATACATGGAGTGATTCCATAAGAGATCAAAGAACAGCAGATAACATCTGAGTAATAGTGATTCACAAAATGAACGATAATGATTCTTTCATATGACTCGGAATGAACGAGTCTCCTCAGGAAATAATTTGTGAACGACAGTATCGAAGTTTTGCTAGGTTTTTTAGTTGAATAATTTTGATGCAATTTTTGGTGTTTTTTGTGGTCCGCTGAAGCAAACCGTGTTGTCTTCTGTGTCTTTTGTGTATATTGTTGTAGAGCGCGGTCACTTTTACAGCGAAATGAACAAATGACTCAAAATGATTAAAGCTCAGAATCAGTTAAAATAATCAAACGTTTTCTCTGAGTAAAGAACATGGAGAAAAGATCTAGTTATATGGTGTACAGGAAACCAGACACAGCTGAAAACAATGAACAGTTTGTATATATCGATATTTATTTATAGTGCGATCACTTTTACAGCGCTACCTGCTGGATATGAGCAAACGACTCGAAATGATTCGTTCACTTTACTGATCGAGAATTACAATTCTGAATCAGTTAAAATCGAATTTCCTATCTGATTAAAGAACACGGTAAAAAGATCCACTTATATGGCGAACCAGAAGCCAGACACAGCTGAAAACAATCAACAGTTTTGTATTTGTTGTTTTAGAGCGCCACCTGCTGGATATGAGTAAATGATTCTACATGATTCGTTCACATTACTGTTTGAGAATTAAAGATCCGAATTAGTTACAAAATCTGAAAGCACAGCTGAAAACAATCATCAGTTTTGTATATAAAGTTTTATAGCACGGCCACTTTTACAGCGCCACCTGCTGGATATTAGCAAATTACTTGAAATGATTTGTTCACTTTACTGTTTAAGAATTAAAGCTCCGAATCAGTTCAAAGAATCGACCTTCTCATCTGAGTATAGAACACTGGGGAAAGATGCACTTATATGGCAAACAGGAAACCAGACACAGCTGAAAACAATCAACAGTTTTGTATATATTGTTTTAGAGCGCGGTCACTCTTACAGCGCCGACTGCTGGAAATGAACAAATGACTCGAAATGATTCGTTCACTTTACTGTTTTCGAATCAGTTACAAAACAATCTGAAAGCACAGCTGAAAACAATTAACAGTTTTGTATAGGTTATTGTAGAGCGCGGTCATTTGAGACGAACAAAATGAGCAAATGACTCGAAATGATTCGTTCACTTCACTGTTTGAGAATTAAAGCTTCGAATCAGCTAAAAGAATCGACCTTCCCATAAAGATCTACTTATATAGTGCACAGGAAACCAGACACAGCTGAAAGCAATCAACAGTAAGCAGCGTAACATAAAAGTGGAAATGGCGACATCTAGTGGCCAGAAAGGTCCACAACTCAGACACACACATGATCAGTCGCGTACGCGCTCATTTTCACACAAAAAAACACGCACTCACACACACACACACACACACTCCGCGCTATCTGATCCTGGAGTGCCCACCTGCGACCTTGTGCTGCTGGTGCCACCTGCCTGGCACAGGTAACCGTGACGACCCCGTGCGTCTGATCTGAGGGTGCGATAGGGATGATCCTCAGATCTCACCTGTCCGCTAGCCTCCTCACACCCTTGGTGGAAACTTCATGCCGGAAGGTTCCTTGGGTTACGCGGCGACCTTGAGGGATGGAGATCAGGATGACCCGCCTCAGCAGCATCAGCTGTAATCTCCACATCAGCTCTCCTGACATCTGGGGACGCTCAGGCCTCGGGTTTCTGCTCGGCCTGAGTGGAGATCTTTCCGAGACCACGAGAATCAAGCGGATCTAACAATCGACTGAATTATTCGATTAGATTATAGTCAACTTTGTTCTCATTGTGCAACGTACTTGTGTAATGAATGCAGTTAGCATCCAACCAGAAGTGCATATGAGGTATATTTACCAAAGATATAAATAAATATAGGATATAGAAATATACAGGTTCAAGGAAGTAGACAGTGAAGAAATTAGAAATAATCTCTCTCTCTCTCTCTCTCTCTCTCTCTCTCTCTCTCTCTCTCTCTGTGTGTGTGTGTGTGTGTGTCTCACACCTCTCTTTCTCAATCTACTGTTATTATTTTACATATATAACATATTATTTATGTTATTTTACATATTTACACGTGCGCTTAGAGACAGTTAAAACTGTGAAAAGCGCCCTACAAATACTCATTATTGTTATATTATTATTATTATTATTATTATTATTATTATTATTATTATTATTATTCTATTAGATTATATTCAACTTTATTGTCATTGTGCAAAGTACATGTACAATGAAAATGCAGTTAGCATTCAACCAGAAGTGCATATGAGGTATATTTACCAAAGATATAAATAAATATAGGATATAGAAATACAGACAGTGAAGTAATGAGAAATATACAGGTGCTTGGGAATATACAGTGGTTGGGTTATATACAAATGAATAGGAAGCAGAGTGTGCAAAAATGACCGGTGTTCAAAACTATTCACTTTTGTGTGTGTGTGTGTGTGTGCGTGTGTGTGTGTGTTTTGTGAGTGTATATGTGTGTATTTGTGAGTTTGTATAGGTGTGCATTTGTTTGTCTTTAAGTGTTGTGTTTGTTAGTGTGATTGTGTGTGTGAGTGTGTATCTGTGTGTCTGTTTGTGTGTGTGTGTGTGTGTGTGTGTGTGTGTGTGTGTAGTCTGTGCTCGACTGTGTATGCGTGTCAGTGAGAGTGGGATTGTGTTGTGTTTTTTGTGTGTTTGAGTTAGTGTGTGTGTGTGTGTGTGGTTCTTGATTAAGACACGGACCCCCGGCACCATGGCTCAAGCTGCCCACTGCTCAGGGTGTGTGTGTGTGTGTGTTTGTGTATTTGTTTGTTTGTATGTATGTTTGTGTGTGTGTGTGTGTGTGTATGGTGTGTGTATGTTTGTGTGTGTGTTTGCGTGTGTGAGATCTATGTTAATTTGAATATGTATGTGTGTGTGTGTGTGTGTGTGTGTGTGTTGTCTATGTTACTTTGTACACATTATGTATGCTGTGTGTGATTGTGTTGTGTTGTCTATTTTAGTTTGTTTGTGGTATGTATGTTGTGTGCTTGTGTGTGTGTGTGTGTGTGTGTGTGTGTGTGTGTGTGTGTGTGCATGTGTTTGTTTGTGTGGGCCTATGTTAATTTGTAAATGTCTTCCGTATGTGTGTGTGTTTGGTCAATGTTACTTTGTATACGGTGTGTATGTTGTGTGTTTGTTTGTTTGTTTGTATGTTTGTGTGTGTGTGTGTGTGTGTGTGTGTGTGTTTGTTTGTGTGGTCTATGTTAATTTGTATATGTATTCCGTGTGTGTGGTGTGTCTATTTTAGTTTGTATATAGTACATATGTTGTGTGTGTGTGTGTGTGTGTGTGTGTGTGTGTGTGGGTGTGGGCTGAGGGTTTTAGGGTCTAGCAGAGACGGGCTGCTGAATAGGGTGTTATAGGGTCTTTCATGTCAAATGACCAATTAATGGAGCTGAAGAGGCTCTTAAGTGTGTGATGTTTACACACACACACACACACACACACACACGCGCGCGCTTCAGCTGAAAGCACAGCAGCCACTCACACACCTGTTCCTCCGCACCAGACGCTCTCACGCTAATTGTGTCCCCACGTTCCCTCAGGACTCGACACGGAGAGAACACACGCCACTGCTTCAATAGTGCACTCTGAAAAGAACACACCTGTGCTCACTCTCTCGCTCTCTCACTATCACAATCTATCAATCTATCCATCCTTAATTCTGTTAATTCTGTAATGCAGTGACACACTTCTGTCAGTCAAAAATACACTAGTGAATTTTGGTATTGCGCATTTTGTTCTTATTTTGCACCACTGTTTTTGCACAGTTGTTTTTTTTTTGCACAATCTATTTATTCTATAATCTATCTATCTATCTATCTATCTATCTATCTATCTATCTATCTATCTATCTATCTATCTATCTATCTATCTATCTATCTATCTATCTATCTATCTATCTATCTATCTATCTATCTATCTATCTATCTATCTATCTATCTATCTATTATATATGCCATAATGAATAAATGAAACAACACATCAATGTGAATGATATCATCGCGTGTGATGCGCACGTCGAATTACGTTCTCAAAAACGCGGACAAACGCGGTCTGTCTGTCTGTCTGTCTCTCTGTCTGTCTGTCTATCTATCTATCTGTCTCTCTGTCTCTCTGTCTGTCTGTCTATCCATTATATAACCCATCATGCATATATAAACACTGTACTGTATATTACTCTCAATGTATATATTAGCAATGTCACTCAACATCCTTTACCCTGTAAAACAACTGTGCAATTCATCTTCTCTGCTGTAAAGTTCTAGGTTCTATTAGATGTAAATGTAAATGTATATGTATTTCTATCTATCTGTATATTTTAATGCATGTTGCACCGTATAGAAGTATATATATATAAAATTTCATCTATCTATCTATCCATCGATATATCTATCTTTCTCTCTCTCTTTCTCTGCTTTGGGCTTCTGTTTATAACTTTTATCGCATATTCACCACATTTTCTAAAAATTGTATTAGGTTGAAAATTACAACTTTTGAGTTTGGATCCACATTCAAGTTAGTTTTGGATATTAAAGAAAAATGAAGTTTTTGAAAATAAGTTCCAATTGAACACAGTTTTATTTAGAAAATAAATATATGACAATTTATGGTTTTTTGTTGCTGCCTGAAATGTAGTTGATTCTGGTTGATTTGGACACATCAGATCTAGAGGAATTTGTCCCAATAAAGCAGACACACACACACACACACACACACGTCTGATGAGCACACCACCTGCTTCGTTACAATTTGTATCTTTATTTAAAATTGCATTTCATTTAAATGAGCTGATTTAACAAAATCTTTAATTCACCCACATGAAAAACATTTAGACGTATTTCAAATGCAACCTTTAAATAATTTGTATTTATTCATTTGGATCAATACAGTACGTGACAAATGTCATCAGCACAAACATTTTACATGAACGAGAACTTGACCAATCAGACTGTTCTCTCGAAAGCGACCAATCAGAAACATGCTGACACATCATGAAAATCTTGGCCTAAGCTTGACTTGTACAGTGATGTCATCGCTCTCTCTCTCTCTCTCTCTCTCTCTCTCTCTCTCTCTCTCTCTCTCTCTCTCTCTCTCTCACAGACACACACTTTTAATCTTCCAGCGTCACAGGATCAACAGTTTTATCATTAAGGCAGAATCGCGAATCCTACTTTTTCCCTTTCTTCTGCAGTGGCACACACACACGCTCCCCCATACACACACGTGCACACACACACACACACACACACACACACACACACACACACACACACACACATTGTGTTTAATGTTGTTAAAATACTGTGTGAGCTCATCAGTCCCATTTCACACCCCAGAAAGAGTCTTTCAGCCGTCACGGAATGTCTAAAAGAAGTGAAAAGATTTCGCTAAGATTTGGCTAAAAAGTAAAAAAAAAAAAAATTGTAAATGACATACTGTATAATTACGATGATGCTACTGTATATCGTGTTTTGTGTACTTTACGGTGACCTCGAGGACCTGAATGTCATCAAAATATGATGAATAAATGGAAAACTAATTCATGTGAATGATGTCATCGCGTGTTCTTAAAAACACGCACTTTTTCAGCAATTTGATCTGAATCATTTAATCACTGATTTTAAATAAAACAAAAAAAATGCAATACCGTATTTACGCAAATATTACCCCCCCCCCTGCATTTTCAGGCACAAAATAACGTTGAGAGATTTCTGTTATTGTGCCAATAAAAACTCATATACATGCCTGCCTCCAGAACCATTATTTAAATAAATTAACACTTATATTTACGTGAATACTTGAAATCAGCAATTACAAGCACCCCGCCAGTTTGAGAGCCGCTAAAATTAGAAAAATAGTTCTATTCGCGTAAATACGGTATTCATTTCTCCACTACAATATTATTGACTATTTATTAATCTGATACTCAAAACTGAGAAAATACACGCTACAATATTATTGACTATTTAACAATCCAAACTCATTTGTAAGGCGTTTTTCACAGCTTTAACTGTCTCAATTAAGCCGCATATTAACAAGCCACATCTTGACGCCAACGTCCTTACTAATTTGATACTCAAAACTAAGAAATGAAAATTAGTATTAATAATGAATATTAGAAATGAATAATGAGTAATATGAGTACAAATATATATTTTTTGTCATAATGGTTTGAGATCCTTACGGTTCGGTCACACAACCATCTCCCGTTGACTGGGTTCAAAAGTGCTTTTTTTTTTTGTCGCCGTGTGTGTGTGTGTGCGCGCGTGTGTGCGTGTGTGTGTGTGTGCGCACGCAGTAGGAAAAAGCAAACCACGGTCCAATCTGTAGCTCCTCCACACACCTCCATTCACACGGACGTCTCCTTCACAAGCCTTTCAGAAACACAGTGGCATGGCAGATGCAGGAGAGATGAAGGTCGTGTGTGTGTGTGTGTGTGTGTGTGTGTCAGACGCAGCTCCTCTTGGCGTGCAGCATCTCTATCAGGAGGTTGTTGCAGGGCACCTCTCCGCTCAGGTGTTTGTAGCACAGGTAGTCTTCGGCCTGCACGCTCGTGGCCCTCAGCTCCGGCAGACGCAGCAGGATCTGGCCGAAGCGCTCGGGGAGGTGAGGGTAGACACACAGCGTGTACTCCAGCAGCGCCGCGTTCACCTGCTCGTACACGCTCTCCACGTACGCCTGGTTCTCCAGCAGCTTCACGTCTGCCGGGTGAAGAGCACATCATCTCACTACAGCACAACACAGTTATTATCTATCTATCTATCTATCCATCCCTCCATCAACCAATCCATATTATCTATCTATCTATCTATCTCCACGTACACCTGGTTCTCCAACAGCTTCACGTCTGCCGGGTGAAGAGCACATCATCTCACTACAGCACAACACATTTATTATCTATCTATCTATCCATCCCTCCATCAACCAATCCACATTATCTATCTATCTATCTATCTATCTATCTATCTATCTATCTATCTATCTATCTATCTATCTATCTATCTATCTATCTATCTATCTATCTATATATCTATCTATCTATCTATCTATCTATCTATCTACCTAGCTATCTATCTATCCATCCATCCATCCATCCATCCATCCATCTATCTATCCATCTATCATCCATATCTATTTGTCCATCATCCTTCTATCAATACATACATCATCCATCTACTTATCTACCCACATGTCTGTCTGTCTTTCTGTCTATACGTCTATCTATCTATCTATCTATCTATCTATCTATCTATCGTATAGCATACATATATGTGTGTGTGTGTGTGTGTGTGTGTGTGTGTGTGTGTGTGTGTGTGTGTGTGTGTGTGTGTGTGTGATTTATTGTAATAGATGTAAATGTTTGTACTGTAATCATTAATGCATGCTGCATTGTAAGATGCTATAAATGTACCTGTCTATAACTATATGTGCACAATAACAATAAAGCCTATTCTATTCTGTCTTTCCATCTATCCAACTGTCTGTCTGTAAGTCTATCTATCTATCTAAAGCGGGCGCAATAAAAAAAAAAACATTCTAACATTTTAAGCGTGCGCGAGTGGGGAAATGGATTTCTCGAGCACGCGGCCGCTCTTATTATGAAAAGCAGCTATTGTGAAGAATGGCGGCGGCGGCGGCGTTAGCGTTCCTCCCGGAGCGGAGAGCAGTGCGGGGTCAATCCATTAAACTTCCATTGAGCCGGCGAGACCGCCAGAGTGGATGCGGGGTCCGGCTGGGTGATTCACAAGGCTTTTCGTTTTAATTAAGCCCATTACTGCGTGAGCCCGCGTGGAGCTGTACACGCGCGTCCTCGTTAGTCAGGCTCGAAATCAATGCAATATTCATCTTTTGAGAAGTTAATTAGCCTCGGTCAAGCCGGAGAGACGCGCGCGCGGCGATGAAAGTGCCTTTTATAGGCGGCATCCGCGTTAATGAGAAGCCGTTCGGAACAAGTTAAACTTATTAAATCGCTTCGGTTGACCTCATCCACACGGACATTCATGCACATAATCGCGCGTGCGGACGCTCCTCGGATGCGGCGCGCGCTCCCGGGGTGGGTGCGCGCGCACGCACAATGGGTTTTAAAGCGGCGCGGTGGACCTGACGGGCTTGATTGTGCCCGTGTGCCCACACAAACATTCAGAGCTGCTCCCACACGGCAGGATGGAGCGAGTCGACACGCGGGTGAGACGGAGACGTGATTCACACACAGTCCGTTTAGAAAGAAGCGGCGCGGCATTGTGCGCATTCACCGACACACACAAAGACACGCGGCGCGGATAGAAACATCGAAATGAGCTGGAATTAAAACTCTGCTTTTTTGTAGTAAAACAATTCAGCCGTGACACTAGTGTAGGCGCGATATACAGAGACACACGGATGGACAGACGGATACGGGAAGAGAGACTGATACAATAGAAAGGTGGATGAATAGATAGATTGATTGATTGATTGACAGATGGAAGGAGAGAGGAAAATTGGACAGATAAGTAGAAAATGCACAGAAAGAAGTACAGACGGAGAGACAAGTGGGTAGGTAGTGGATGGATGGATGGATGGATGGATAGATATGAATGTATGGAGATGGACGGATGAATGGCAGGCTGGATGAATGGATGGATAGTTAGATAGAAAGATAGACAGACAGACAGACAGACAGACAGACATATATATATATATATATATATATATATATATATGGATGGACAAACATGGATGGATGAATGGTTGGATAGATAGATTCATAGATAGATAGATATTATGGATGGATGGATGGATGTATGGATGGATGAATGGCAGGCTGGATGGATGGATGAATGGATGGATAGATATATAGATAGATAAAAGGATGGACAGACAGAAAGACAGATAGATTGTGTGGGTAGGTAGGTTGATGGATGGAAAGATAGATAGATAGATAGATAGATAGATAGATAGATAGATAGATAGATAGATAGATAGATAGATAGATAGATAGATAGATAGAGGGAGAGAGATGGACGGATGGATAGAGATAGAGAGAGAGATGGATTGATTGATGGATGGAAGGACAGACATAGGTCGAACTCAGAGGAATGAGAGCTGTATGGAGTGGGTCAGTGGTCCGCGCGTCTCACCGGGGTTGAAGAGGATGAGGTATTTGACGCAGGCCGTCTCTCTGCGGTCCAGCTGAAGCTCCTGCAGACGGTGGACCAGCTCCTGACCCCTCAGGATCATCCCGCTGAGAGTGACCCCGGCCTGGGCCAGCAGAGCGGACAGCTCCACCTCAACACACACGCGGCTTCAACACCCGCTCAACCAGTGTGTGTGTGTGTGTGTGTGTGTGTGTGTGTGTGTGTGTGTGAGCACTACCTCCTGCCCGGTGATGAGGAGAACGCTTTCTTCTTTCCCATGATGCATCTGTCTGATGATGTGATCCAGGACCAGCAGCTCACTCCAGCAGTTGTGCAGCAGCTTCATCTGATCCCCGACCTGTAGGGTCACAGAGAGTGAGAAAGGTGTGTGTGTGTGTGTGTGTGTGTGTGTGTCTGTCTGTGTGTGTGTGTGTGTGTGTGGTCACTGCACCAAGGCTTAAGGTCATTGTGTGTCATTTCTGCCCCTAGTGGCCACACAAACACACACTCACCTTCAGAGGTGTGAAGTACTTGAGTAAACTTACGAATTTTTTGTACATTTTGGAAGTATGTTTTTACTTATTAGTATTTTAGGCTACTTTGTATTTGTACTGAGTATCAAAAATATACCACATTACATTCACGCAGTCCCAATAAGTTCACACAATCAATAAAGTACACGTACTAATAAAGTAAAAATGCTCAGTGTTTCGTTGTGTACCAAGAATTTTTTCCAGATTTTTTACGCGATTGTCGTACTTTAATTTTTTTCACATTTTTTTATAATCAATTGCATTACATATTGCATATTTAGAAAATGTACACAAAAAACAATACTCAAGTACTTAACACCTCCGCTCACTTTATATGGGTGAGGATGATTACAGATACAGAAAGAGAGAGAGAGATGGATGGACAGATAAGCAGACGGATGGACGGACAGACAAGTCTATAGATTCTTGAACAGATGTTGCACATAATAGTTTGTATTCACGTAACATCTATTGAGGCGAAAAATCTTGCTTCTTTTCAGACTAGAGGAATTCTTCTTCTGTCTTTAAGCTGAAGAACATTTGCACTGTATCTCTGTGCGCGCACACACACACACACACACACACACACACACTTTTTTAATTGTGTGGAAATGTCATGAGAATTCTAGCATTGAACACAAAGAAAGCCCACACACTACATCAACACACACACACACACACACACACACACACACACACACATTGAGATTCTGAAAAGATTCCGCACGTTTCTATACATCCACCACAATGGCGCTGGAGAAGCGAGCGGACCGAGTCCTGCGGCTTGCACTTATTATGGCGTCCGCACAAAGTCCCGGAGAACTGGTGTGAGAGGATTTCAAATCTAACGGGGATGATATAATTCCTCAGACAAAAGTGTGTGATTGAAGCTCCGCTGTGTGTGCTTCATCGGCGCTTTGTGTCGCGCTCCTGTTGCCATGACGAGGGATGTACGGAACATTCTGCCGGAGCGTGTCACATTGTACAGGAGCGTAACTGAGTACACACACACACACACACACACACACACACATTTTTCATGTCACGTGAGGGGCTCAAAAAACGAAGCTGCCGAACGAATGAGAAACCACCAATTGCAGAACCGCCGAATGCCAGTCTGAGGCGTCGGAAGTGGGCGGAGCAAGTATTGCCTTAATAGGCATTTTGTACTTCCGTGTTTGCTACCTTTCAAAGTTTAAACACCTCGTTATTAAAGTTATCATGCATTCTCTTTAAACGATTTAATTAAAAAGATTGATATCCGTCCATATATGGGTTGAATTTGTATATACACATATTGTGAATGGGACACTTTGTTTTAACTCACCAGAGATTAAAATGTTATGTGTGATTTTATATAAAATCAAAGTTAACGATTACGCCGTCCTTCCAACACAAATCATTTTACTACTATACACACTTGTTTTTGTAATTTTAACTTATCCATGTGTTTTGTTACGATCAATGATTAATAAATGTAAATTATTTAAAGTAATGATAACAGTAATAACAACAACAACAAATGTTTCTGAACGTTTTATTTAATAATAAAAAGAGAATCTTAAAAAGGAAGATTGATTTTTATAACGTGTATTGCACCTGTTCCAAATAAATTGCAACAAAATCAAACAAAAAAAGTAAAAGAATACAAGTTTTGTATTCTTTCTTATTTGACCAGCGTCTCAAACTGTCATTCTGCGGTTCTGCAGTTGGTGGTTATTGGGAACGAATGTGAAGCTAGCGGCGGGTGCGCCAATCAGAAAAAGGATCAAAGTTGCTCAAATGCTCAGGCTTGTTGCGTACATGTCGATGATGAATAATATGTCTGCCAAATGACTGTAAAGTAAAGTAAAGAATAAGTACTGTGACAGAAACGAGGACAGCGATGTTTCAGTCGACTTTCAGCTTGGTTTTGCTCCTTTTGATATGAATGTGATCGTGATCGCGGAATATCTTTTAGTTGAAAATGTGTGATCAGACTTTTCAGCTTGACTAATTACCAGTGCCATACTTTTGTCACACAAATATGCAAATACCTACGTGTTGTCTCTTTTCCTCAAAAAAAAAATTTTTTTTTTAATAATTATGACCGGCTTACTCAATGTTTTCTTTAGTCAAAACGGTATATTACAGTATTTAAACAAGTGTTTATTTTGTGTTGCGTTTACATTCATTTCCATTTTACACATCAATATTCCATATTCCATTTTCATATATTCAATATTACAAGATTCCATATTTAATCTTAAAAAAAACAATTACTAACAAATTTTTATTTGTGATTAATCGCGATTAATATGGTTGGGGAAGTGTGTCTAAGTAGTTTGAAAAAATTACTCGTTTGGCAGCACTAGTTTTAATATATTTTTTTAAATATTAAAAAGGGGTTAGGGCGATAATATATTCAAATGGCCTTTTAAATATTTTCACAATTTTTTCATGTAAAAGCATTTTACGTTTTTTATTGGTGTTACGTTAATATTTTACGTTTTCCCATTGTGATTTGACATACAAAATGTATTATATGTTAAATTTAATGTGCGCACACGCACACACACACACACACACACACACACACACACACACACACACACACACACACACACACACACATTCAAGAAGGTTCTGGAAGCATCACTTCTCAGCATCAACTTGCTCTTCTTCTTCATTCAGTTGTAACCTGTCTGACCTTCTGCTGTGACCTCTGACCCCAGCAAGGCTTAAGGCCGTCTATGTGCGTGTGTTATAATGCAGCAGACACTGTGTATGTTTTAACATACTATGTATGTACACACACACACAGAACGGTAAACACACTCACACACGTCGGCTTCATTCAGTCGGCCTGTAATTTGAATGTGTGTGTGTGTGTGTGTGTGTGTGAGAGAGCGTGTGAAGAGTGTCGGATGCCCTCGGCGCCCGAGTGTGGGCAGACTGAGAAAAAGCCCGGCTCTGAAAGGAGTGTGAGGAAAACAAGACCCTTGTGCGCTTCTCATCAATAGCTGTTGACTCGGGAAACACACTTACACGCGGCAAACTCTTCTCGCACCGCCGTGTGTGTAACCTCTGCTTTTCCCGCAGTAACACACACGCCATTCTCCTCACTAGCTCTGATTCTGACGCCTCACCCGAGATCCTCCGGCAGGAAGAACACACACACACACACACACACACACACACACACACATACATCATACACTAACACACACAAACACACATACACAATAACTAACACACACACATACATAATCATACACTAGCTAACACACACACACACACACACACACACACACATAATCACACAATAATTAACACACACACATATACCTACATAATCATACACTACTTTACTTTACTTTACTTTACAGTCATTTAGCAGACGCTTTTATCCAAAGCGACTTACATTTCATTTCATTACAATTGTTACAGTTCAACAAATTCCTGCTTTCCCTGGGAATCGAACCCATGATCCAGTGTTTTTTAAACACTAGCGCTCTACAGACTGAGCTACTGGGAAGGCTACACTAACTAACACATACACACTACACACACAAACATACATAATCATACACTAACAAACACACATACACACATACATAATCATACACTAACTAACACACATACACACATACATAATCATACACTAACTAATACACACACACACACATACATAATCATACACT
>MU204205.1:686196-697265 GCA_017309775.1 Paedocypris sp. Pulau Singkep
CACATTTGTCACACATTCTCATCACACTCGTCACACACTCGCATCACTCTCTTGTCACACACACTAGTCACACACTCTCATCACACTCTCTCGTCACACACTTGTCACACTCTCTCGTCACACACACTCTCATCACACACACACACACTTGTCACACATTCTCATCACACTCTAGTCACACACACTCTGGTCACACACACACTCGTCACACATTCTCATCACACTCTGGTCACACACACACACTTGTCACACACTCTTGTCACACACAGACTCGTCACACACAGACTCGTCACACACTCTCGTCACACTCTTCTCACACACTCTTGTCACACACAGACTCGTCACACACTCGTCACACTCTTCTCACACACACTTGTCACACACTCTTGTCACACACACACTCATCACACACTCGCATCACTCTCTTGTCACACACACACTTGTCACACACTCTCGTCACACTCTGGTCACACACGCACTTGTCACACACTCTCGTCACACTCTTGTCACACACACTCGTCACACACTCGCATCACTCTCTTGTCACACACACTCGTCACACATTCTCATCACACTCTGGTCACACACACTCGTCACACACTCGCATCACTCTCTTGTCACACACACACACACTCGTCACACATTCTCATCACTCTCTTGTCACACTCTCTCGTCACACACACTCTCATCACACTCGACTTCTGCTAGTGTTCGACATTTATAGCTGCTCTTCAGCCCAGATGTGTAGTGAAGTGGATTAAACTCTAGTTTCAGGTCTGTACAAGTGAATCAAACAGAAAGCAACAGGATTCACACAGCAGAACGAAATCTTTTCACGCTGACAGATGAACTACGCCGGATTCTACGTCGTGAAGGACAAAAGAAAGAAGTTTCTCCCGTTTCCTTCGGTTTATTTAAAGATCTTCAGCTCGTGTTCTGCCAGCGACCAGCAGGACGGAAGGAGACGTGTGTGTGTGTGTGTGTGTGTGTGTGTGTGTGTGAGAGAGTGTGTGTGTTGTTTGAGGTTTAAGATCTCAAGTAGGGCTTATAATCTGAACAGAAACTGTGGCGACTCAAACTCGTATTTGGAACAGTGATAAAATCATCACAAATAATTCACCTAATCAGAGAAAATCATAAAGAGAAAAACTCTCCGTAAAAAATCTCAGAAGAGCAGTGAAAATGGCATAATTCATTATTTAATTAATGTGCAAAAAAACAATGTTCATATTACCTATACCAATTCACAATTTTCAGTGTGTGTGTGTGTGTGTGTGTTTCAGAATATAATAATAATAACAATAATAATTATTATACATAGTCTTGATTTACATCTAATAAATGCAAATATGTGCACTATTCAATGTTTATCTCTCTTTATAACACACTATTTATAACTTATTGTTAAATAAAAATGTCTTTATTATCTGATTGGTAAGAGTGTGAGTATTTGTGAGAGTGTGTGTGTGTTTGCGTGTCAGTGTGTGTGTGTGTGTGTGTGTGTGAGAGAGAGTGTGTGTGTGTGTGTGAGTGTATGCATAAGTGTGTGTGTTTGCGTGAATGTACGTACTGTATACGTATGTGAGCGTATGGGAAGGTGTGTATGAGTGTGTTTGTGTGTGTATTTGAGACAGTGTGTGGACCCATTGCAATCATAGCGTGTGACCTCTGACCCCGGTGCCCTCATCAGACTCACCTTCAGCTCCTTGAAGAAGACGCAGCTCCGGGCCCACTCCACGATGGAGAAGAGCGTCTGGTCAGCCATGTGGCACATGAGGCCGAAGGCGGAGAGCCGCTCCTGCTTGGCCAGGCGGGCACCGGGCTCCTGATTGGCCTGCTGCAGGTGTGCCAGGTGTGCGCTGATCTTGCTCTGCACCTGCAGCTCGTCCTGCTCGCTGCGCACAAACTCCAGCACCAGCTGTGGGACGCTCAGAGTGGGCGGGGCGGGGGGCGGGGTGGTGGAGTGGTACCCGGGCACGGACTCGGGCGAGCTGGCGCTGGTGTAGTGCTCCGAGCTTGTGTAGTGGTCCGGGTACTCGGACTTGATGGCCCGCCCCGGCAGAGGGGGGTACTGGTACTGCCACGGGAGCGGAGTGTGGGCGGGGCCTGAGAGGACGAGAGGGGCGGAGGAGTACAGGCCGCTCTCGTAATCGGCCACGCCCACGCTGGAGTTGAGAGTGTTTTTGGGGGTGGGGATGGACAGGGCGGGGCTGAAGGTGTAGTCAGTGGGAGGCGGAGAAAGCAAAGGGGGCGTGGCTTCCATCTTGAGGCCGCTGGCGCGGATCAGCGCCTTCTTCTGCTGCTTCAGGGCGCGGTCTCGCTTGTACATGGGGCCGAACTTGTTCCGCCCTCCTCGCATCCTGTCTGCGCGCACCGCTGCGAGGAGAAACAGCACTCCATTACCCAGCATCCTTTGCACGTGCTGACACTCTTTCACACATCTACTTTTTATGTATTTCTTTTATATTTTATTTTTACTTTTGTTTTGTTTATTTTTCTTTTACATCTCTTTATTGCTATGTTTATTGTATTGCATGCTGGTTGTTTATTATATATACATATATATATATATATATATATATATATATATATATATATATATATATATATATATATATTTATTTATTTTTTTATTGCTGCTGGACTACAAATTTCAAACAAATTTAGTTGTACAATATACAATGACAATACAAGTCTCTTATCTCTTGTACATTTGGGTGATTTGTTTGCAATGTTATTACGAGCAAAACACTTGAAACTTTGATCTGGTGAATTTGATTGAATGGTCATGAAATTTAGGCTCGATTTTGAACTTACAGCAAAATTTGAACTGAAAGCAAAGAACAAAGAAATTAAAAATGGATGGGGAAATTAAATTTTCCATTAAAAATACTAATTTTGGTCGAGCCATTGAATCAAATATTCTTCAAATTATGTAAATAGATATAGCCATATACATGTTGCATAAATATATGTCTGTCTTATAAACATATTGTAAAAATAAATATTTATCAGGTATATGCATGTAGAAAGAATAAAAATGATTTATTTTTATATAAGAAAAGGTTCTTGAAGAATGAAAAAGATTCTCATTTATTTCATTTTTTTCGTTCTCATTCTTTCTTGTCATAAAATCAATTTTTCTTTTAGCTCACGAACTAGTTAAAAATAGCCGCTGTATGCCCGCCTGATTTAAAATAGAGCCCTGTTTAAATGAAATAACCTTGATCCTGCAGTAAAGTGCAAGTGGGGCTCGAATAACGCGCGACCTTGAAAAACGCAGCGTCTAAATTCTGCCCAGTTTAATTTCTTATAATGATATTTTAAAATTTTCTTATAACGATTTTTTTTCAAAACCATATTTAAATATAAATGCACAATTGTGCGTATAAAATATGGGTTAATAAATAGTATAAGGACAAATAAGGACAAATACTAATAAATCACGCAATTAAATATAAATGTAAAATGCATGCATATAAATTATAAGCATTCGATTCGTTATCTTTAATTGAGCCCTGGAACGAAGAATCTTCTTCACTCACCCTCCAGGCGCATCCCGACGCTGAGACACTTCTGGAAGCGGCAGAACGGGCAGCGCTTCCGCTGGGTTTTGTCGATCTTACAGTCCTGACTCTCCGCACATGTGTAGCGTTTATTATTCTGCACGGTCCTCTTAAAGAAACCCTTCAGGAACAATAGACAAAAACACAGGCTATTTATTGATCCGCTAGTATAATAATAATAATAATAATAAAAATAATAATAATAATAATAATGATAATGATAATAATAATAATAATAATGATATTAAAAACAACAATAATAATAACAACAACATATCGCACACACAATATCATACAAATTAAAATCATTTCTACAATTATCCTTTTTAACATCAACGAAATTTAGGTTTAAAAACTAACATCGAAAAAAAAAACGTTCATGCTATTATTTTATACAGTATCGCGTCTTTATTCGTCTTAAAATCTGCTATTTTGTACCACAAAGCGTATAAATCAGGAACATTTCATTCCTAATCAACAAAATACATGTAGTAGGAATAAAAAAAGATGTTTTCTCCACGTTTCTGATTTCGTTTATATTTTGAGTGAATTACCAAATAATTTATATCTGAATGACGAATATAACGACCCAACAAACGGCCTTTACCTTGCAGCTCTCGCAGGTTAACAGACCGTAGTGATACCCCGACACTTTATCACCGCACACCGGACAGAGCTCTTCCAGGTCCGTATCATAGCTGTAGTCCATCCCGCCCAGCCGAGCGCCTGCAAACACAGCAAATGCATTTAGTGTATATGTATAATAATCGTTTAATAAAGCAATCCGTCTTATCCGTATCACTATCGTTTTAACATTAATTAGGGTTACATTAATTTAATTTATATGACTTCACATTCATTATGAAGTACATATTACATTAATGTCCACAATAAAAACATTTTTTTCATTTATTTAATGTTCTACACTGTATGATAATTGTGTGATTATAAAAGCGTCAAGAAACCTATTTTCATGCTTTGTAAATAACTGCAATTATATTTAGGATTCATAGAATACAGGATTCAATTTTAATTTGATTCGATATAAATGTTTACATTATTTGGCACACCAGTGACCATAACGATTCAAATACACGGCTGTTATATTATTTATTTTTCGTACTAATATTTATCACTTGTGTAAAAACATACTAATATTTATGGATACTATATAATGTTAAAGTATACAACAGACAGTACACAACATGGTCTTTAAAAACTATTACTAAATGAATATTAAGTCTTTAATTAGTAATTAAAAGTTGTATCATGCCCGCACGTGCATCATACTCAGCTGAACTAGTAAAGTCGAGATAATGGCGGTGCAGTTACTAATCGCGTAAATAATGGCGGAACTCTTACCGGTCAGAGACTGGTTTCTCCAGAGGCTCCAGAGACTCTGCGCGGCGGATCTCTGCTCATGAGCCGAACCTCTGCCGCGACTCCTCCGTTCTCTTCCCGGTGAAGTGTGTTCCGCGCGCGCGCGCGTGTGTGTGTGTGTGTGTGTGTGTGTGCGTCCGGTGCAACTGTGCAGCTCTTTAGTGTTTGGCCTCGTGCGTTCACACACACTCACACTCTCTCTCTCTCTCTCTCTCTCTCTCTCTCTCTCTCTCTCTCACACACACACACACACACACACACAGGCGCGCGCACGCATGAGCGACAGGAACGTGCGCCAATCTGAAGCAGGTACCGGAGGCGGGGAGGAGACCGACAGACAGACAGACAGACAGACAGACAGATAAAGACCGCCGAGCTTCACAATCTCTGTTTATCACACAACTGCTCTGTGTGTTTTGGTTTCACTTTAGCTATATTTTATGAGATTTTATTCACACGTTTATTACAATAATTAAATTACACGTAATTGCATTAATCTGCGATTTACGCATTGATTAGAACACAAAGTTCTGTTTTGTCCTAGAAATCGATCCCGTGATGTTTGATGTGGCATATGAACCGAATTACATTTAGTAGTTTATTAAGCTTTATGTGACGTTTTAATAAGTTGTACAAATCGAAAATTGTTGTAATTACTTGCTTTGAACGAACAGATGTGCGTGTGCTGTTGTTGTTGTTGTTGTTGTTGTTGTTGTTGCTGCTGCTGAAACAACATTCAGTTTCAATTTCGTAAAAATTAATTACTTGAGTGCTTAAAATTATTGTAACGTCCCGGATGAATGAGATGAATCAACGCCAGATTCATACGGTGGTTTTTGCTGTCGCCCATGCAGTTTCACTAAAATACACATATACGTCACACCAGGGCGGTTCTACGCTGTATGGTATATATATATATTTATATATATGTATTTTAGTGAAACTGCATGGGCGACAGCAACCTATATATACTGTTCATTAAATATTGTATTTTATGAAGCTATATAAAACTATACATTTTAACTATAAATAATAACACAAACTAAATATACAGAATAAATATGTTAAATATCTTGAATCAGACCACAGAACCTTAAAAAAAAATAAAATAAAAATGCACAAACTAAAAACTCTAATCTGACTTTTCTGGCCTTCCTTAATTAAGTTCTCGTACGTAATATGTTACATGAATAGTGTAAAATGTAGAGAGATTGCATAACTTTGTCTTTTGCTCGTTTGTCCTCATCTTTTCACTTTTCCCATGTTGTAAACCTGACAGCTTTTGTGTTTTTTTCTCCATCTCTCACGAATCCCAATCGTTTGTTTTGCACATTGGGGATCAAGTCATCGGATTTATCCCACATCTCTTCACCCAACACTGTTACTCAAGACCTGAAGTCAAGAGTGCAAACAAATACACCTGGATTGTTTTGTATTATATGTTTTTATGCATTTGACACAATTTAGATAAAAAAAACATGTTTGAGTGTGACAATTAATCCTGTAATTGACGTGTACATCCTTAACAAATGAGTGATGCGTTGAAGCCCCGCCCCAGTCCCAGACTTACGGTAGTTTAGCCCGGGAGGGGGCGGGGCTGCTCCCTTCTCGAGAGAGACACACTCTCTCACTCACACACTGACACAGGTGCGTTGCCTTTTGCACTCATCCTCTCCCTCCTTTTTCACTTTTTATCTGTTATCTGCCACGACACACAAACGGGTCGCCGTCACAATCGTTTAAACGTATGATACTTTACAGAAAAACGCATTGCGGCCGCGCATTTTTTTTCCGGTGTTCTGAAAATTCCTCCTACAGCTCAGAAGTTCCTACACTTATGTCACTGTTCAGCTGTTCACGTCAAAACTGAATACTAATATAAATAAGTACAATATCGCGTGCGTTGTCATAAGTGTCTATGTTCATTTAGTGCATTTATCGCGCACCGCGAAGGGTAAGAACAGCTGAGAAGTGACGTTTCACTAGCGCGCATGCGCAACTTGCAAGCTAGAAACAGCTGAGCAGTGACGTATTGTGGCGCTGCTGTGAGTGCTGTGCTGGAGCAGTGACGTATGTTCTAACGCGCGTGTTACAATATATTGTACTTATTTATATTAGCATTCAGTTTTGACGTGTTTTAACGCGCTTGCGCGGCGAGCTAGCTAGAAACAGCTGAGCTGTGACGTCAGTGTAGGAATTTCTGAGCTGTAGGCGGAATTTTCAGAACACCGGTAACCGGCAACCCCCACGTGACATGGGCCGCCATGGGGGACTGCCCCGTTCGCCCATGCCTAGAACCGCAACTGCCTCACACGCAGCAAAAGCAAATCCTGTGCACTCTCTTGCCACACCCCCCGAAAAGGCTAGAGGCAGTGGTTACACACATAAAACAGAAAAATAAACATATACATTAATTAAACATGAGCCAGAACGCAGAACCAACACTTTCCGAACACGTTGCAATATGAATACAATTAATAATATCGTACCGTTATGGTGTCTCGAAAACCTTGAAAAAATGCCCTGTATCCTGCGACTGCATGTTTATGTACATTTATGTGATTGCTTATCAATTTATTTATCTATTTAAGTTCAGACATATCGAGCGAAAGGCGAGGTGGTTTTAATGGGTTTGTGAATCAACAAACGTGCGTGTATTCACTCGTTATCGAACAGGTCGACACCATTAAACCTCTTTCATCGTAATTAATATTGAACAGGTTTTAGTGGTCGTATGTCGTTGAATGAAGCAATTAGAGCGGCTTTTCATCCGCGCGGACGCGGCGACGGAGACATTCAGCGCTTCCTCCATATGGCGCGTTTCCCATCAGCCATTGTGCGGCTCGATCAATTAACAGGAGACGAATCGCGATCGGATGATACACCGGCCTAATTAGCATATTATTATTATTATTATTTAAAGCTGCCAGGTTTGATTTAGATGTGCATGACATTAAGTGTCAATTAATTATGAATTAACTATGAAAAGAGTCTGTTTCACAAATTAGGAATTAGATATTTAAGTTCATTAAAACACAAAGAAAGTACTAATAAAAGGCCACTTGTGCACACACACACACACACGCACACACGGTCTTTTCATCCAAATATTTCTCTTTAATGAATTCAGAAAACATTTATACACAAAAAAAACGACTTTGGTTCCCCAACAAAAGGACAATCTGGGTCTCTGGCAAGGTCAGAAGCGGCAACGTCCTGTTTATCACCTCTGCAACCCTGCAGCTTCACAAAGGCTCCGACCACCTCAGACCGACACTGCACCTGACTTCATTCTTCTGGAGAGATGAGAAAGAGGCTTTGTGATGCGCGACCTTCACGGCCTCCTTATTCACACGGCTGAATTCAAATTATTTCTTGGATAGACGCTGAAAAGTGGGATAAAATTGAGAAGAAAAAGAGGAGGATGATGATGAGGATGATGATGAAGATGCTGGAATGTGAAAGCCTTGATTTGGTAAGTGAAGTGTGTTTAACTAGCTGGAATTAGTTCATTGACACCGCACAACATATTATTTCTAACCTTGTGGCTCGATCCGAATCTTTAATGTTCTTGCATAAGTGTGTGTGTGTGTGTGCGTGTGTGTGTGTGTGTGTGTGTGTGTGTGTGGTCCTGGTGGTCTTCCCTCTTATCTGTCCTTCACCCGCACACACTTTCTAGCTATGCCAAACTGAAGTTTTCTGTTAAAGCCACACACACACACACACACACACACACACACACACACACACACATCAAGTGTCACCATTCAATTCATTATTCTGTAATACAAATGTTTTGTGTGTTTTACGCACCAACATTCAGGGATTTTGTGTGTTCCGTCAAGGTTTTAATAATATTAAGATTGTCGGTATAGTGATGAAAATGTAATACAGTACGTTTGGCATAATGAACAGACAGTTAGACAGGCAGAAAGAGAGACTGAAAGCCGGTGTAGGTACAAAAACGGTACAAAATCTCGGACTCGGGGTCCGGCGACTAGTGATGACGTCACACTATGGTAGAATCACGATGCTTTTGTCAATAACCACAAGCTGCAGAACCGCAGAAGGACAGTCTGAGAGGCTTTTTTTTTTTAGTTTGTCAGAATAAATAATTTTACAAAACGTTTACAACTTTCAAAAAACACAACAATAACCTTACAATGAAATTCACAAAGAGTACAGAGTAAAAAGAACATCCTATATAAAATATAAAAAATAAAAAAAACATGAAAAATAAACATAGCACAACAGAATGAGAACAGTAGAGACTTAGCAATACACTTTACAAGATTTCTGTACTTTTTGTTGAGTTTGACCACAAGTTTAAGGGATTTAAAATAATTGGTAAAGTAAATTAAAAACAGCGATAGAGGGGGAACAGCGGTTCCATCTGCAGGAGTGAATATGATATTTGACCAAATGAACCACATCAGAAATTCCAAGAACAAGATTGTCAGTTAGCGGAGCAAGTGTTGCCTTAATAGGCATTTTGTACTTCCTTTGCTACTTTTTACAGTTTAAACCCCGCGTTATCAAAATTATATTCATGCATTCTTCTTAAACGATTTAATTGAAATGATTGTCTTCCGTCTGTATATGGGTTGCATATGCATATACACATATTGTGACACTTTGTTTTTAATTCACCAGAGATTAAAAAGACTTTATGTGTGAATTTATATAAAACCAGAGTTAACAATTACGCCATCCTTCCAACACAACTCATTTTACTATTATACACAAAAGTTTGTAATTTTTTGTCACATGAATTGTAACAACTTCTTCATGTGATTTGTTGTCACAAATGATTAATAACAATACAATATTTAAAATAATAATATTATTAGTAACAACAACAACAACAAAAGTTTCTGAACATTTTATTTATAGTTTTTTCTGATTGCTTAAACCCAAACTGTGATTCTTGTAGCACAATTTCTAAAACTATTAATGCTTTTAGCAAAACCACTCACCGAGTTAGCAAAACTAAAAGCACAAACACTGCTTTCCACCTCAGTTTGCAATTTTGTAACACACATTTTTTTTGCACAACACTCTTTTTGTGTGGAGGAGACGTGTGGAGATATAGACCAGGCATCATGTCAGGCCTGGATACGGCATTCAAGGAGATATTTTTCTCGGTGACTTAGATTGAAGGATATCGCATGCAATGTAGAGGAAATTTTGTGGCCGGATGACATGATGTAGGCTGATTTTTCCCTTTGATGATGTGAAATTACTATGTTGTGTTCAGACTTTCTCTTGGTTTTGATGAGTGTGAATAAACACCAATACTTGAAGTTTGGATCCTTGTATGTTTACATGACTCTATGACACAATTATGACCTAAAATTGACATAAACACAGAAAGCAAAAGCTAGATGTGTTTTGTATTTATACCATCAGTGTGCTGTTGTGGCATTGTGTGCTCAGTAGATGATGGCTTGTGTGTTCTGATTGACACGAAAACACCATTTTTACGAATGTGTGAAGAGTTAATCTAGCTGTGATCGCCTTTGCAAGACAACTATAATGTTTTGTTAATTGGGTGAAAGATTTTGTTATTTGTGTGTAGAGTTTTGCAAAAATAGCCAATAGTTACAAAAAATGTGCCTAGGCAATCAGAAAAAACTGTAATAAAAATACTTTTTTAAAACTCTGGAGTTCCGAGCGTGATTTGTCAGCGTAAAATCCCGTCATGTCAATCCAACCCACCACCGGATCAAATTTTGCAGTCGAATTACTGACAGCGGTGTGATAGAAGTAGTACTGTATTACACAGTCATCTGTAATACATCGCATGCGCATCTTCTAGTCACTACTCGTTTTAGTCAACATTTTATTCTTTTCTCCACCTACATGACCTTTGAAGGGATTTTTGTGTTTCCAGCACCGAGGTCATAGATAGAGATAAAGATAGAGAGACAGACAAAGAGAGAGAGAGAGAGAGAGAGAGAGAGAGAGAGAGAGAGAGAGAGAGAGAGAGAGAGAGAGAGAGAGAGAGAGAGAGAGAGAGAGAGAGAGAGAGAGAGAGAGAGAGAGAGAGAGAGAGAGAGAGAGAGAGAGAGAGAGAGAGAGAGAGAGAGAGAGAGAGAGAGAGAGAGAGAGAGAGAGAGAGAG
>MU204205.1:735204-756006 GCA_017309775.1 Paedocypris sp. Pulau Singkep
TATAGACACACAAACACTTCCTAGCACACACACACACACACACACACACACACACACAATGGTGGTACTATAGACACACAAACACTTCCTAGCACACACACACACACACACACACACAATAATAATATAATAATAATAATAATAATAATGAGTATTTGTAAGGCGCTTTTCACAGTTTTAACTGTTTTCACAGTTTTAACTGTACCACCAATGGTGGTACTATAGACACACAAACACTTCCTAACACACACACACACACAGATGATAGTACAGACAGACACAGGTTCCTCGACATATGCACGCTCACACACATCCTCGCACAAACAGAGGCACATTTATTCCGCGACACATGTACGCACATGTATACACACACACACACACACACTCATAAAAATGATTAATATGTTAAGTTGAATCTTAACCAGAGCCATGAATCTTAAGCAGAATATTTTTCATTCTGGTCCATTGTAAATCTATTTTGAGCGTTTTCACTAGTGTCGGTTAAGACTTGTGTGTGTGTGTGTGTGTGTGTGTGAGGGTCTCGGGGGGGTTAACAGGACACTAGTGTAGAGCCGCAGCCAAGAGACTTTCCTCAGCCAATGAGCTCGCACCGATTCACACTCTTTCATCTTCATCCGATTGGCTTTCCTCGCGTTAGCAACACTGAAGGTCGTGGGTTTGATTCCCTGGTAATGCACGTATATGTTACTTGCAGTGTGTGAAATCTCAAGTAAAGTACACACACACACACACACACACACACACAGAAACGTAATGGATTTCTACAATGGTGAATAGAATAAAACAAAATAGAACGCCTTTATTGTCATTACACTTCTGGGTTAATAGAATAGAATAGAATGTCTTTATTGCCATTGTATTGTTGGGTTTAGAATAGAATAGAACATAGTGTCTTCATAATGTGTCAATGGAATAGAATAGAATGTCTTTATTGCCATTGTATGACTGGGATAATAGAACAGAATAGAATTTTATTGAAAAGAATAGAAAAAAAAATAGAGTAGAATATTTTTGTTGTCATTGAACCATTGGGTTCATAGAATAGAATAGAATTGAATTGAAATGAATAGAATAGAAAAGAATAGAATGTCTTTGTTGTCATTAAATCACTGGGTTAATATAATATAATATAATAGAATAGAATGTCTTTACTGTCATTGCATCACTGGGTTAATAGAAGAAAGTAGAATAGAATAGAATGTCTGTATTGTCATTGTATCACTGGGTTAAACGAGTAGAATAGAATAAAATAGAATAGTATAGAATAGAATAGAACAGAATAGAATGTCTGTATTGTCATTGTATCACTGGGTTAAACGAGTAGAATAGAATAGAATAGAATAGTATAGAATAGAATAGAATAGAATAGAATGTCTGTATTGTCATTACATCACTGGGTTAATAGAATAAAGTAGAAAAGAATAGAATAGAATGTCTGTATTGTCATTGTATCACTGGGTTCAAATGAAATTGGGAACGCTACTCCATCTGGTGCAAAGGAATGAGCAATAAAAATGAAAACGTTGACATTGACTTGCTGGCAAAAATAGAAATTAAACAAATGCAATGTATCAAAAAATAACAAAAAAGGCAAAAACACAAACCACACCGTACATGAACTAAACACTGAACATGAACGACGATCTGCTGCTTTGGTAAACGGCTTGGTGATCGTGGGTCTTCTGGTTCAGCTCCAGTATCTCCTCTGTGTCTCACGCCTGACATAATAAAAGTCCCCGCTGGCTGTTATGTAAAGAGGGCAGACGTGCGCAGGTTTAATCTCCAGGAGAATCAGGGGTTATCGCTCGCAGCACGCACGTCTTCCATCGCCAGGAACGACATCAGGACGTTTGGAGACGCTGCTGGAACCTGCTGGAATCATCTGAGGCTTCAGGCCTGTGTCGACTCGCCTCGTCTAACAAACACCACTGCGGTTTAACATTATTTGCATAGAAATACTATAGCAGGACATTCTGTGAAATTATGTTGCATATGCTTTCATTTCATTTAATTTTAATTTCATTTTTTTAAGGCCCAGATGGTCTATCAGTTAGACGTCTATCAAATCTTTGTTCGTTTTTAATTTTTTGCATTGTTTAAAAACAGTTTTGAAATACTTTTAAAGCAATGACATTGATATTCATCAATGCTGTTAAAATATTATGTATGCATTTTTTTTAAATAGGTTAATTTCAATTTATATTTGACATTTTTTTTTTTTTTACCTTTTTTCCACTTTCTAAACTTTTCCTAATTTTTTACTCAACGTCTTGGGCCTTAACACTCCTTTTTGAGGCCCAAATTATTTCAACATTGTAGTTAGATGTCTAAAAAAATATGTGTTATTTATTTTTTTATGTATTTACCCTGTTTAAAAACACTTTTTAAATACTTTAAAAGCAATGACTATTTTGTAGGGTGGCTAATAATTTTGTTCTTACCTGTAAATGATATATTAAACTGAATATATGCATTGATTCATTTAAACAATGCAATTTTTTCATAAGGTTTGATGTTTTTTATTTGATATGTATTACCTTTTTTCCACTTTAAACAAATTTTACTTTAAAAATAAAAATTTCCACTTTTTTTAAAACATTGTATTTATTCATATGCTATATTTTTTTTAATAAACTGATATTTATATATATTAATACTTTATATACACACGCATATTTATATTCATTTTTATATTATATCATGAATATATATATATATATATATATATATATATATATATATATATATTAATTATTAATAATACTATATACACGATACATATTTATCAATTTTTAATAATGTTTTAACAATAAATGTGTATTATTTTGTGATCAGTGTTAATTTTTGCATCCTATCTTCTGGTTTTCATTTTCGTGTGCAGAGATGAACCTGTCTGTCTGTCTGAGAGAATCTTGGCATGGCTGGACCGAGGCCTGTTTAACTTTGTTAGCGTGTCTTGGAATGGTTTGAATGGGTTAGATAATGCGCACCGGAGCTGACACGCAGATGTGTGATCTGTTCTGACAAGAATGCAGAGCTCCAGCGTCCCAAGCCAGTGAGTGTATCTCCTCCTCGTCACTGATCTGATCAGCTGATGGAGCTCCATCAGTCCGGCCTGGTCCTTCTCTAGAGTGACCAAGCGTCCTCTTCTCCCCGCAGTCCGGACGGGTTTTATAAACTCACAGAAATGTCCGGGTTTCACGCTTCTTCAAAAGACGAATGAAATTGCGCCTCCCGTTTTGAAACAATTCTGGGTGGATATTGTCCTGTGTTAAAAATGTTTATATTATATAAAATATATTACAATATAATATATTGTATATTTAAAACAGCATCTCATGCGAATCATCTCACGCGCTTTTTAGGAAGATGTCACATTTTCAACTTTTGATTGGGTGATACACGATGTCATCGTTAGTTTGATTGGTCTATGTAACTGTCTGTGAGGAGGGCGGGGCTTAGAGAGAGAGAGAGAGAGAGAGAGAGAGAGAGAGAGAGAGAGAGAGAGAGAGAGAGAGAGAGAGAGAGAGAGAGAGAGAGAATTCAGATAGCTGATGCTTCTCCAGGTTAAACTCGCGCGTCTTAATGTTTCAGAGCTTGTTTGTTTGGTCAGACACGTAAATTTTGATTTATTACCTGAAACGTATAGTTAATACGATATATTAATAAACAACATGATGCCCATGTAACAAAAATGAGCTAATACATTTGAAACTTTCTATATTAAATTGTGTATGTCTGTCTGTCTGTCTCTCTCTTTTTCTGTCTCTCTCTCTCTCTCTTTCTCTCTCTGCCCCCCCCTCTCTCTTTCTCTCTTTCTCTCTGTTTGTCTATCTATCTATCTATCTATCTGTCTCTCTCTCTATCTATCCATCCATCCATCCATCCATCCATCTACCTGTCTGTCTGTCTCTCTCTCTTTCTCTCTGTCTGTCTGACTGACTGTCTCTCTCTCTCTCTCTCTCTCTCTCTCTCTCTCTCTCTCTCTCTCTCTGTCTCTGTCTGGTGAAGCAGGTGAAGACAGACGTGATGATGGAGACACGCTGCTGGAGGTGGAGGAGGGAACATCATCACCAGACGCTGCAGCCACAGAGGCCACATCAGTCACGCCCTCCACCGCGGTCGCCACGGAAACAACCACGCCCACACCAGCCACGCCCACGCCAACCAGCCGAAGCGACACCACGGGAAAAACCCTGCCAGCGCCGACTGTGTCCTTAGTGCTGGACAACAGCGGAAACAACACCTACATCACTGGTACACACACACACACATACACACACGCGCGCACACACACACACACACACACGCACACACACACGCACACACACACAAACTTTGTTTTACTTGATAGTCCTTTTAAAATTTCAATAACTGATACAAACAAACAAAAATACTCAATTACTGTTTTACTGTATTTTTGATGATTATTTAATTATTTCCATAGGTATATATTTTTTTCATTCACTTATTCAAATATGTAAAAACAACATAATAATAATAATAATAATAATAATAAGAAGAAGAAGATGATGAAGAAGAATTAGTACTTTATGTATAACTTACATATTTTATTTATATATTTTAACTTATACTTTAAGTATAACTTTTCTACTCCTACCCCCTTTTATATTCAACTTTTTTTTCCCACATAAAACAAATATAATGATCATTTATTTTTAACACACTATTGTTTAATTTTTGTAACTACCTAAAATCATTAAGGATTGTGTATAATTGTTCATTAGACTTTCATCATATTTTGATTAATTATTTGCATGTATGTGTGTGTTTAAATGAATAAAAAAATACCTTTATTTGCGTGAAAATTGCATTTAACAAAAGCAAAGCAGGGAGAGAAATAATATAAATAAGCACACGTACTATTCCTACTTACTGTTACCATTCACCATGTCATAACTGTTATTTTTTGTTGTTGTACGAATGTCGCTGCAAAACACAGAAATTCCCCCGAGTGGGATAAATAATTTCTTGTTAATTCATTCATTCATTCATTTATTCACATCCATAAATAAATAAACAAACTTACCTAAGAAAACATAAACAAACATAAAATAACAGCACAGATCCAAACACTTAATCAACTTAATCCTAATCACAAATGTACTGTATGAAATGATCACGCTTCCATTTTGATATCGTTTATTTGTACAACAATCAGTTGTGAGGGTGTATGTGAGGTGTGAGTAGTGTGACGTGGTGATGTGGTGTAACTACAGGTAAGGAGCCGAGCTGTGAGGGGACGCTGGCATCAGTGGATCGGCCCCTGAAGCTTCACAGCTACGGCAGGAACGAGGGGGCCTGGATGAGGGACCCCGTCTCCAAAGACTCCAAAATATACGTCACCAACTACTACTACGGCAACAACCTCGTGGAATTCCGGAACCTGGAAAACTTTAAACAAGGTTTTGGATTTGGTTGTTGCGTGTTTGTTTGTGTGCGAGGTGTGTTTGTGTCAGAATCTTTAATTGAGGTTTTGAGCCATTAGTGCAGCCTTGAAGTAAAGTAAAATGAGTGAGATTGGCAATATCGGAATCATGCTCTGCTTTTAACCCATCCAAGTGAGGTGCACATACACACAGTGAAGTGAACACACACTAACCCGGAGCAGTGGGCAGCCTAAGGAGGGGCATGTAGAGTTCATTGTCTTGCCCAAGGACACTTAGTTACAGATCCAGCCATAGGGGGATTCGAACCTCCAACCTCTCGGACACAAGTCCATGTCCCCTACCCCTACCCCTACCCAGAAATACCGGGACTTTCCTCTTCTTCACCACCTCCTCTAGCTACACCGGCCTTAAGTCTCTACAGCATCTTCAGGATCTTCCTCTGGGCCTGCTTCTGGTGGGACATGTTCAGAATGTATAAGAGACTTTGTCCTTTCCGTCATGACCCCTAGATACCTGAACTCCTCCCCTTGAGGTAGAATCTCCCATCCAAGCTTTATAGAGGTCCTGGGACTAAGCCAGCAAGACCACATTCAATGCAAAATTCAGAAAGGAAACCAGATCATGGTTTTATAGAAATCCTGTCTATTAAAACAATGAAGTGGACCAGAGGCGGGACAGACCTGCTGGAGTCCGACATGTACTGGGAACTGGTTTGACGTTGACTTTTGCTGCCACTTTGCTGAACTTTACTCCGGTCTGAACAGAACAGTGTCCCATATTTCCGAAGCCCCCCATAGGACGCCACGAGGGTCAAGCCATCTCCAACTCTTCAAATCACATGTAGACGGCATTGGTGAATTCCCAAGAATCCGCAAGCACCCTTGTGAAGTTATAGAGCTGGTCCAAAGGGACAAAAGCCGTAGTCTTCCTCCTGTGCCTAAAGTTCCTTTATCGGCTTCCTCTCCAGCACCCTAACATAGACTTATCCATGGTGGCTGAGGAGTGAAATCCCTCTATTGTTGGAAAAAATGGAGCCACTCCAGGAGTATTGACCCTGACATCTATACGCACAGCCACGTTGACAATGGGGCTGAAGATGATAGTCCATTCGGACTCAAAGTACCCACAACTCTTAGGATCTCGAAGTTCTCCTGGGAGTTGAAGACCACCCCGCTATTCCCAGCAGATCCTCACAATATGTCCACCTTCCTTCTCTGCCACTGGATCCAACACATCACCAGGTGGTGATCGGTTGACCTCTCAGCCTCTCTCGTCACACGAGTGTCCAGGACATATGGCTGAAAGACCTCATGACACAAAAGCAGGGCCGATCATGGATCTTCCTGGGTGTTCTGGTGCCAGTTTGTCCTGATGGACACCCTAATGCTCGAACATGGTGCTTATTATGGACAAGTGGTGACAAGTCCAATAACCAATCAGGGAGGCTGTTATTCTCAATCACTTTGCCCACGTGAACTTTGAAATCCTCAATGGAGATTGGGACAATGAGGTCTCCGTTTGGTGCACTCACCTGTTCCTCTTCCTGGGCCTAATGTATAAGCACAAGTGACAATGAGAGACCCATCCGCCACCCAAAGGGATAGAGAAACTCTTGTCCAGTGAGGAAAACTTCAACCATGATGACCAAGTTGGAGTTGCAAGTCCACCCTCTTCATCTCCGAGAACGTTGGATCGTCTTCTACTTGGGTTGCCCATCCTGCTTGCCGCTACTCTCCAAGGGCAACTACAGTAGAATAGGGTCCATCCTCTTTCGAGTAGTTGTGTTCCAGATCCCCAACTACGAGGGAACGTAAATCTAACTATCTGTAGCTGTTGCTGCTCAACCTTCAGCACAAGCTGGGATTCTTTCCCACTCAGGTGACATAACAAAATTACTATTGGTGTCATTTAAAGGCACCTTAATTAGTTCTTTAAAAGCGTTACTTTTGCCCAAGGACACTTAGTTGAAGGGCAAGACACTGAACCCCAGATGCCCGCCGGGCGCCGCACCGTGTGGCTGCCCACTGCTCCGGGTCCGTTCGGATGGGTCACAATCAGAGACTAATTTTTCCACTGAGGGATTAATAAAGTTCATTTCTTCTTCTTAAACATGGTATGTGTGTGTTTCAGGCCGCTGGAGTAACCTGTACAAACTGCCCTATAACTGGATAGGCACCGGTCACGTGGTTTACAGGGGCGGGTTCTACTACAACCGCGCCTTCACCAGAAACATCATCAAGTACGACATCCGCCAGCGCTTCGTGGCCGCCTGGGCGCAGCTCCACGACGTCGTCTACGAAGACACCACGCCCTGGAAGTGGAAGGGCCACTCCGACATCGACTTTGCGGTGGACGAGAGCGGCCTCTGGGTGATCTACCCGGCCGTGGACTACGACTACGGGCAGGCGGAGGTGATCGTGGTGAGCAAGCTGGACCCCGGCGACCTGTCGGTCAGGAAGGACACCACCTGGAGGACGAGGCTGAGGCGGAACTCCTACGGGAACTGCTTCATCATCTGCGGAGTCCTTTACGCCGTGGACAAGTACAAGGAGAGGGAGGGCGAGGTGCTGTACGCCTACGACACGCTGACGGGCGCCGAGGCCTCGCCACACCTGCCCTTCATCAACGAGTACGGACTGACCACGCAGGTGGATTACAACCCCAAAGAGAAAGTGCTGTACGCCTGGGACAACGGGAACCAGCTCACCTACCACATCAACTTCGTCGAGCAGGGGAAGAAATGAATTCTGTGCGTAGAGTCCGGACCGGACGTTGATGACAGACCTTCGCTGACAGACCCGTTCAAGTTCAAGTTCAAGTTTATTTATGTAGCGCTTTTCTTAGTTCCGATGCAAAGACGCTGAAACCTTTACTTTGTTCCAGATTGTATATAGAAAAGTGGATTGCGTAATCACTCGTACCAATAGAATGTATCTGCCGTGACTTCCCCTCGCTGTGTTGTAGCTCCGCCCACATGTGATGTCACTGGATAGGAATCCACTCTGCGTATTTGCAGGAAATGCGATGATGTCTCCATTTTCTCCTCCTTCATGCTGATGTTTTTCACAGCAGTTGTATTTTTTCTAATTTAAATTTTTATGCGTTCAATGTTGACGGACTGTGTGTGTGTGTGTGTGTGTGTGTGGTGAATCACATGTGGCTAATTCCCTGTTGGTGTGTGTGTTGTGGTCGTTGTTATGGAGACAGAAGGCTTTGTGTTGTACTGAGTGTGTGGAGTGTGAGTTTATCACGGGCCGCTGAACCGCAGATTTCAATCTCTCTACGCAGCATGTCTGATTTCATCTTTTGTTAATAAACTAATTACCTTGTTATGTGCAGCGAAGGTTTCTGGGTTTGTTTTGGTTTGAGACGTCGGCATTTCTACATTTTACAGAACGTGTGTGTGTGTGTGTGTGTGTGTGTGTGTGTGTGTGTGTGTGTGTGTGTGAAAAATGGAATTATTTTTCAACAACGTGCAGTGAAATGCATTCAATAAATGTACAATAAAGAGAGAAAAATACAAGACAAAAAATGTAAGATAAAATATGAATAAATAATGAAAGAGAAAAATACAATAAAGAGAGAAAAATACAGAAAAAGTGACTCAAATGATCCAGGTAAGTAAAGACGTTTCAAGTGTTTGTGTGTGTGTGTGTGTCCATTTTTCTACTTTAAACTCGTTCATCTACATTTTAACTATACATATTTCTCTCTACTATGTCTCTAAATATGTCTGCCACTATTTCTCATTACTAAATATTTGTTACAAAAATAAATCGGTTAACTGAAAAGTGAAATTAAGGAGGGGAGAGAAGATAACCTTTATTTGTCCCAAAATTGAGAAATGTACATTTAGCAGCAGCCACAATGGTAAACAATAAATGAAGATAAAGAATATGTATGGAAAAATTATTGCACATTGTTGATAAACGATTTAGAATGAACAAAAAGATTTTTTTTTAACTCTTTTTTTTTTTTTTTTTTACCTCTATGTCTACCTCTAGTTTAGCTTTTATTTGTAAGACCATATTTAAACAGCATCTATAAGTGTCTAAAGCCTCTGTGTAGATTCCGTAATGGGAAAGCGATTCGTGCTCCACACGAGAAGAAGCGATGGCATCACGTCTGTTGTTTCCAGGCCGCTGTGCGTTTCTGGCAGCAATAAACAGCAGTAAATCACTCAGCTCGGCTTTAATATCTTTGGAATGGTGTCTGGTGGAACCAAACCCTGTGAAAACACAACCTGCAATTAATCAGGCCAGGAGAAAGTAACGGCGTCTTGCTGCTTTGGGAATTAAAATCATAACCGTTAATCTTTTATTAACTCGCAAATGGACCTTTCAACAAGTGTTAGTAGACAGAAAAGACAATGGAGAAGAACAAGAAGGACTGGAGTGAGAGAGTCTAGATCTTTCTTTGTGGAGAATGTTCACGTCCATCAGTGGTGGGAGGGGATGTTTGAATGACTCCTCCTGATTGGTGGACCACTTAGAGCAGAGATGCTGTGATTGGCTGACCTCTCTGAGACCCTGAATTGGATACTCTGAGAGCAGGGTAAGAGTCTAAAGTCATAATTGAATGAAAGTAAAACATCTATTTGGGGTCAAGTGCGAGGTCAAGGTCAGTCAAACCCGAAAGCTATTCAATTTGATGTCTTTTTTGGCTTATCGGATGGAAATAAATCACTCTGCTGGAATTGACGTATATTTCTGCGCAGCCCAAACCAAACACACAGAGCTGAGCAGCTTTACAGTTCACAGTTTTTTATTTGGATAATCATCATCATCATCATCATCATCATAATTGTTATTATTATTAATTATTAATTATTATTATTATTATTAGTAGTAGTAGTAGTAGTAGTAAATCAAATTCAAATTTTAATTTTCATATTCACAATAAACAATAAACGTGGTACAACATTCAATTAAATGTGTTTTTCCAATTGTCCAGCAGAGAGATACAATAAAAAGATAAGAGATAAAAAAATACAATAAAATACAAAAGAATTTGAATATTTTATATATTAGAATATATAGAATATATATTAGAATATAATCCAGTACAAATATAACTGTTATATTAATTTAAAGTGCTAAGAAATAAACAAAAGAAAGGAAATATGGAACGATTGTGACGCAGCTGACCTCATCTTGGAAAAAAGTAGTAGTAGTAGTGGTAGTGGTAGTAGTAATAGTAGTAATGAATATTACACTTTAGGCTTCTTTAATTTATTTTCATATAAAGCTTTGTCAATAAATATATTTACAAATAGTGAAATACAGAATATTTATTTGTTCATTTGTGCAGTTATAATTATAAAGTTATAAAAACAGTTATACAGTTTTGTGTTACAATTTAAAACATTGTCACAAATATCTATTTCAAACTCCATCAACACAACATTTCAAATAAATTACAAAAGTGAATTACAGTTCAAATACTTAAACCACATCAGAGGTGTAAAGAGTACCAGACACCCATACTTGAGTAAAAGTACAGATAATTATTTAAAAAATTTGTTGACAAGTAGCAAGTCACCAATTTAAAAAGAACTTGAGTATTTTACTCACACTAAATTTAGGTAAAAAAAAAAACACCAAGACATGTGAAAGGAAATTCTATTCATGAGGTTTTGCTTTCTAAAACAGGAACAAAATGTAACATTTCAATATTTAAAAAATGGTAGAACAAAGTAGATAAAAAAACCAAACAAAAAGTCTGTCTTTGTCAAACTGAAGTGTGCAAAGAATAAAGGCAGTAAATCAAAATTAGTATACAATAAAACGATTAGTAACTTATATATAATAAGATAAAATTTGTAAAAAAAACATTCACGCCTCTAATTCATGTCCACGTGATTAAGCTGAAAAAAAGCTTATAGTACCTTCAGCATCCTGCAGATGGCGTTATCACCTCATTACCCCAAGTAATTTACCGCGGTAGAAATCAATGTCAGCTTGTTGCACACAATCCCAATGTAACGATAACGGTAAGTGTCCCTTCAAATGTAGTGGAGTAAAGAGTACAGTTACTCAGTCATTTAGTGGAGTAGAGAGTAAAAGTTGCTTTTGTTTTTGATACTCGGTACAAGTACAAAGTAGCAAAAACATACTTAAGTAAAGTAACGATTTCCATGTACTCAAGTGCTTTGCACCGTCGTACTCAATTGTGTTTCTCTTTATCAGCATCAGCATCTTCCTCCCCATCACAACGCATCTTAATCAGCCATTAACGCATCGGGAGTTTGTCTCTCTGTCCATTAGCTGATGAGGAACGAGAGAGAAGAGTGAAAGGTGAAGAGCGAGAGTCTCGTCTCCCGTTTCCCGCTAATTAAAGCCACAGGAAGAAGACTGTCAGCCGAGCAGATTAATGAACGCCATTCGTGTGAGAGGAGTCACCAGTCCATCATTCAAGAGAAACAGCGCTTTTTATGGCCGGACCGGACGTTAGTCTTGAAACAATTGAAACGTTAGATTGGATGAAAGGATGGATTGATTGATGAAGAAGCTGATGGATGATTAAATGAGATGCGAACAAACGCATAAACAGGTGAGTGAACGGAGGGATAATGATGGATAACGGGCTGTAATGCGCCTCTGGACCGGCAGGTGGCGCCGCTTTTCCTTCTCAACAACAGTTTGTTTACTGAACACGGACGCGATAACGAAGGCTAATGATGCTAATCTTTTGCAGACTGTGATCGAATTAGTTCGCTTTGTTACCGGGAACAAAGGACTTTTTTAATCTTAGTAGATCAATGATCATTCAAATCGATCGCAGAGTCGTCGAACATTTGCCGCGCACGTGCACGACGATGACGCACGCACGCACACACACACGCACGCGCACACACACACACACACACACACACACACACACACACACACACACACACACTCACACTATATACGTATATAAGTAATTGAGAATTACTTGATGGGGTTCACACACACATATGGAAGTCCAGAACCGCTGAAATAAAAAAAATAAATGACAATAGAAAATAAATGTACTTATGTACAAATAAAAACAGAAAAAAAAAACATACGTGCAAAAAATTTACAAATACACATATTTATGCAATTACAATAAATAAGAAATATGTACTTATGTATAAAGAAATGAATACAGGAAAAACATGATTTCCTATTTGTGGTAATAACATAAATATATGTACTTAAACATTTATTTTGCACGTATGTTTTTCTGTATTCATGTATGTATTGTTTTATACATAAATACATTTATTTCCTTCGTCATTCATATTTGATAGCGGTTTTGGTCCTCCACACACACACACACACACACACACACACACACACACACACACACACACACACACACACACACACACACACACACACACACACACACAGATGTATGTTTTTGCTATAGTCGTGTGTGTGTGTGTGTGTGTGTGTGTGTGTAGTCAGGTGAGTGGTCATTAACTCATGGACCTGCTGATTCTGAGGTCAGAGGTCATTCTCCTGACGACCTCAGACTAGCCTCGTGCTGGTAAAGCATTCGCACCTCGATCGTCCGAACCAGCCGAGCACAAACATCAGTCTGACACACACACACACACACACACACACACACACACACACACACACACACACACGCACTCACAAGAAGCAATGTGTAATTTTACAAAAGCCCGCCGTGCTCCACAAAATGTTCTCTTTGTCTGCTGTAGCACTTTTTTTTAGCACTTTTTAATACTTTTCAAATACCATTTTACGATCTTTATTTTTATTGACTGCAATTGTCATGCAATAATATGTTTGTTATTGTTGTTAGTTATTTTGTTGAGTAAGGCTGTGAGTTATGTGTGTGTGCTGCCCAACACCTGAATGTATTATCCTTTATCTATCTATCTATCTATCTATCTATCTATCTATCTATCTATCTATCTATCTATCTATCTATCTATCTTTTCTATCTATCTATCTATCTATCTATCTATCTATCTATCTATCTATCTATCTATCTATCTATCTATCTATCTATCTATCTATCTATCTATCTATCCATCTATTTCCTCCCAGTCATCCGGTCACTTCTCAAAGGAAATGTAAGTATTTGTACATGATATTTGACCTTTCACCCCTGAAGAGCTGGAGCATGAGAAGCCCACCAGACTCACAGCATCATATCGTGATGTCATTAAAGGATTCCTGCAGTCTCATGTATGTATGTATATAGTATGTAGTATAGTACAGTACATACAGTAGGAATATACTATATATATATATATATATATATATATATATATATATATATATATATATATATATATATATATATTACAGTAATATATACTATTCATACTGTATTATTCATTTATTATTTTAGAATGTCGGATTCTATTTTATTGTATTAGGTAGTACTGTGTTTATGTTTACACACATACATGCACAACTTGTGATGTCAATCTCACTCTTTTTTAAAAGTGTCGTCTCCGATTGTCTCGTTATCGGAGCAGCGGCGCCCTCGTGTGGTGATAATGAGCCTAACACACACTCGCACTATAATTCACTACAAACGTCATGTGTGGCGGTTTGATCCCTTTACTCAACGATCTACGCGAGTAGTGTGAGTCTAAACACATTGTTTAAGCATGTTTGTTACTTGAATCTGCGTTTCTTCTGATCTTGACTTTCACTAAATATTTCCTGTGACGGGAAACACCCCCCCAGCCTCCAAAAAACAAATGTAAATGAAAAGACGCAATTTAACTGAAGAGTCTCAAAAGAGAATTTTTTCCTGCATTCCCCCAAATCTCAGCACAATGGGAAAAGTACGGAATAACCACAAAACATTAAAAAAAAAAACATATAACCCTTTTGTGTTCAATATGTCTTGAGAATCCCAAACGATTATGTGACATTTAGTTTCATTTGACAAATGTTGTGATTTCCAGGACAGTTTATCATTAATGATCATCTCTAAAGATTTGGCTTCATAAACACAAGCCAATTATTCCATTCAAATATAATTTTGCGTTTTCTACCTATCATGCATTTAGTTTCAGCTTCGTTTAAATAAAATTTGTCATAAATACTTTCTTATCAGTGCAAATTATTTCTCCACAATCTTCAATACGTCAACATTTTTACCACCACAAAAAAAATTTAGACAACAAATTTTGACACTGTTGATACAGAAAAAATATGATTTATGTTGAGTGAAAATAATTTCGGTCCTAGGACTGAGCCTTGTGGGACTCCGCATACCATTTTGTCCAACTGAGAGTCAACGTTATTCACTGTAGTATTTTGAATTGAGTAACTTCAAACCCATTGATTGGTTTTACCTCGAAGACTCTTGTGTTCATATTTCTTTAACAAACCAGAATGATCTAGTGTGTCAAACGCATTACTCAGATCAACAAAGCTTTCTCGACAGCTCAGTCTAAGAATGAATTTCTATCTTTTTGTTTTATAATCATCTTATAATCATCTTTTCTTCATCCAAATGTATTTTGAGGTTTCTCTGAGTCTCTGACTAAAATGCAGCTGTGACTTGTCTGGGTCAACCCGAGGTCACAATCCACAGCTGTTCTGCTTCCGCCTCGTATGTTCGTTAAAATGTCCGTGATATTCCCATGTAAATCTACATCTTGAGCTATTGGTGTATGTTCTAAACGTGATTCCTTATGATAAACCCTAGTAATCCTATATGTGTACGAACGTTCTCTGAATGTCTTAGATCCATGATGAAGAATGTTCAGTTTGTCCAATAATAGCAAAGATTCCATGACTGAAGACAGCAGATGTTTAGACGCTGAAAATAGCTTGGCCTGCGAGTTTTTGAAGCTTTTTGCTTCATGTCTGCTACACTGACGTCAATATTAAATATGTTAGATGAATGAAATTGGACACTAAATAAAAAAAATGATTATTATAAAGCGTCGTACAGTAATCTATACTGTTTTAATATTGCTGTGGGACAATGTGAGAGACGCCTATGAAATCCAAAATATCGTTGTAAATATTATCATTAGTATTAGTGAATAATAACACACAATAGATGGTTTAGAACTGTTATTATTTTTTGCACAGACCACAACCGGCCAATAGATAAGTCTAAATATAAATTATGCTTGGAATGTACCTTAAAAAAAAAAATTAAATAATGATAATTAATTCGCCTGTTTTAGAAGAGTACCTTCAGCAGCCTGCAGATGGCGACATCGCCTTGTCTGCCCCAAAATTAAACGTGGTAAAACTTAAAAAAACATTTTTTTTTTAAAATTTAAACTTCTAGCACACACACAGTCACAATGTAGCAAGTAAATGTAAGAGTCTATTCAAATGTAGCAGAGTAAAGAGTACATACACACATACTCAATTACTTGTTTAAAGAAAGTGTTTACTCACAAAGCTTTTTTTGAAGTTCTGTTAAATGCTAATGCGGCTTTCTTTAGATTACATTGTCACTACCGTGAAATAATAACACACTTTACAAAGAAAAAAAAAATATTTATTTCAGATACAGATGTTGTTTCATTTAACAGCGCTTGTCGTGCTAATAGAAAGCACATCTTTAAATATCCTCACTCAGAGAAAACGTAAAATGTACTGAGCTAAGATGATGAGCTATATGTTTAGAAACCTAATGAGAATTGTAGCTAAGCTAAGCGATAACAACGTGGAAAAAATAGTTTGCTACATTCCCAGCTACTTCTATACATTTATATACGTATTGAGGTTCATCCCAAGTTTGCATCAGTAATAATTAAAACTGTCAATGAAAGACAGCAGCATATACAGGTTTTAGTGTAGCTATAGTATACACATTTTTATTAGTACTGTATTCTTTTTATTATTAGTGTATTACTAGTACTGTGTTTATTTTTACACACGCACGCACGCGAACACAAGCCTGTCGTCTCCGTTTGTCTCGTTATCGGAGCAGCGGCGCCCTCGTGTGGTGATAATGAGCCTAACACACACTCCACTATGATTTAGTACAAAAGTCATGTGTAGCGGTTTGATCCCTTTACTCAACGATCTACATGATTTGGCTTTGTTAAGATATCCTATATCAAATACAGTAATTAACATGTCTTTGCACACATGAAAGGTTTAAGGATCCAAAAACGAAATAATTTTGAGAATGAGGAAAAAAATGTTGTCCTTTCTTTTTAAAGCTGATTCCTAAGAGACAAAATTGTAGAAATGTCGGAAATGTATGTAGTGGGAATTGAAAAAGCCTTTAATTGTCCCTCTGCGGGAAAATTGCGTAACATTTTAAACATGTTTGTGACTTGAATCTGCGTTTCTTCTGATCTTGACCATCACAAAGTATTTCCTGTGACAGGAAACACCGTCTCTCTCTCTCTCTCTCTCTTGTCTCTCTCTCTCTCTCTCTCTCTCTCTCTCTCTCTCTCTCTCTCTCTCTCTCTCTCTCTCTCTCTCTCTCTCTCTCGCTCTCTCTCTCACTCTCTCTCTCTCGGCTCAGTTTCCCATCGCAGGACGGAGGGTTCGGACATTATGTGTAATTTGGGACGGGGGTCACCGATGACGTCACCGCATTATAACGCACACACCCTGGACATTCGCGCTCGTCGCCGAACAGAACGGAGCTCGTGGACACGTCTGTTTCACTCCGGAAATGTAAAGTTCGACTTTATTCTTCAATAAAGAAATCAACGAGCGAGTCCAGATGTGGATCAAAACGGTCTGCGTTTTACTCGCGACTGCGCAGACGCGCTGCACGGGCGCAGATAACGGTGAGCTACGTCACGGCGGCATTCTATTGGATAAAAACAAAAGTAACTTTTTTCTTGTTAACTTGAACGTAAATAAATCAGGGCGCTAAACGTTTACTAAATAGTACACTATGTTTGTTGAAGGAATAATATAGAGAAACTATATTAAACATAAAACTTTAAAACTTTAAATAAATTTATAGCGATAATCAAATAAAGATGTTTTGGTTGGAGGCTTTCGGGCAGAGCTTTATTCTGTTTCTTCTGCTGTTTGATGTGTCACAGGAAGTTCCGATGCTGCAGGGGCTGATGGGAAGTTTTCTTCTCTGAACTTGACGCTGACCAACACGTCCACAGGTCAGGCACCTTCTGAATCACGTGCAGTGGCGGACCTACATTGAATTACACAATCATTAATAACTTAATAATAATAATAATAATAATAATAATAATAATAATAATAATAATAATAATAATAATAATAAATACAACAACAACAACAATAATAATAATGATACTAAAACATATTCTAAATGTCAAATCACACTAGATAACTTAAAATATTTAACACCCCATAAAAACATAAAATTAAAATAAAATCTGACGCAACGTAAAAAAATGCATGTATGAATGGGACAATATTTAAAATAAAATTGATTTAAATTTAAATGTGCTTTTAACATACATGTGTGTGTATGTATATACATATATATAGCCCTATACCCCCTTTTAATATATATAAAGTGTATTCTACTATTTGGTTGAATATTTTTAAATACATGGACATATGGATATTGTTCATATGTTCATATATTATTATAACAAGTTTTCAGTCTTTTTTAGGCTTTATATGAAACATGATTTTTTTAAACAATACATGCATGTACATGTTAAAAGCATATTTTTAAAATGTCCCAAATGTTGGAATGATGTATTTTGAAAATATATACTGTATTTAATTGTATTAAAACAATGATTCACAAATACATTTAATCTTCGTGTATGGAACACTGTAATTATAGTCTTTTATTGATGACATAGATTCAGAGAATGCTGATTTTCCCTATTTTCCTCTTTTTCTAAATTGTGAACCGATAGCTTTTAGGAATTCGAATCAACAGATAACAATTTTCCGCTTCAAAGTCGTGATTTGTGACAGCTAGTGTCTGAAATGACAAACTATTCAAGTCGCTGTTCCGAAACAAGCAGATAAGAACATTACAGTAATTTGTGAGACACTTCCTGCAGAAAAAACACTGTCGGCCGCTGACATTAGCGCGAGTATCTACTCAAGCCCTCACACGGCCATTTTAAACAGTATTTAGTAAAGTTAGTTATTCAGGAACTAAGTTATCATCTATCATCCTCTGTGACACCCCGGTGGAGTCTCTGTGGAGTCCTTCAGCTTTCTGGGCACCATCATCATCCAGGACCTCCAGTGGTAGCGGAACATCAGCTCCATCACTTCCTGAGGCAGCTGAAGAAGTTCTGCCTCCCTGTGAAGATGCTGGAGAACTTCTACACTGCCATCATTGAATCCATCCTTACATCGTCAATTCCAGTCTGGTTTGCTGGGGCCACGGTCAGAGACAAGGCCAAACTGAAACGTGTCATCCACTCTGCAGAGAAGGTCATTAGATGCCATCTCACATCTCTCCAGGAGCGCCAGGATTGTAGCCGACCCCTCTGACCCAGGACATGACCTCTTTCAGCCCAGGTCCATCAGGACTAGGACCTCACGTCAAATAAATTGTGATTCCTAAAAAGAAAGCAAACCAGAGCAATTTATGCGTTCAATTTGAGAAACCGTTTTGGCTAAAAGAAAACGAGAATTACTATTTATTCTAAAAGAATTGGTTCAATTGGTGGGCGTCACGTTTTGATTGAGTCACGGTCATTTGTAACACGTGAAGTGATAAAAGAAAAATGCCATTTTGATGAACAGCAGATGAAGAGTGAATGTTAAGAAAAAAGTGCTTTATTAATAGGAAAGAAAATCAGCAGCTCCACATCATCAGATGAGCTTGTTCCTTGGGAGAGCCAATGAGAAGCTTGCATGTGTTGCTTGCAGTTCTTTAACCTTTTAAGCTTTAAAATAAAGCGTAAACATTTTTACATTAACTGTTATGTTATAACAAGGATATATTGAAGCGATTTATCTTAAAAGATGACAATATATGTTTAATTCATGTATATAATGCATAATGTTTATAACCAAAATCTCACCATCAATGTATCTACTTCTCTTCAGAGTGAGGTTCTCTCTCTCCAGAGAGGATTTCACTCTGTTTGAATGACGTATGAGGCTGTTGCTTTGTTAAAGGGCTTAATAAAGAAGATTATCAAATGAGTGGAATCTCTTAGTGAGGAAATATACTGGAGGAAAATGTTGTTCCTCTGCCAATCGAGTCTTTAGTATTTAAACCATCAAAACAAATTGAGATAATTGGGTTTTCTTTTCTCAAATTATAAAGCACAATCCACTAAGAAATTTTAAATTAATGTCAGGCTGAATATTTCAAGATTTTTACATTATTTTATCAAGTATGTTGAACTCAAAAAGTAAGCTCTGAGAAACTACTTAAATATAATTTGTGTAATATGTTACCAAACTTTTACGTAAATAGCTCGTCACATTTTTTACAGTGTAGATATAGATTTCAATCCCGCGTTTACAACACTGACAGTTGTGGGTTTGATCCCCAAGGTTGTCGCTTATTTATATAATTTATATAACTTGATCGAGCACTACTAGGTTTATGTCGCGGTTATGTCTGGTCAATTGTCGTGTTTGTATGTGTATTTGTATGTATGTTGAGATTCATTCGCCAAAACCAAGGATAATTCCAAGCTCTGTAAAGTTTTCTTGGCAATAAGAAAGATTCTGATTTTGATTCAGACACAGTCATTGGAAAAGTTATCCAATTACAAATTTGTTAAGTAATTAGTTCCTTTTTAAACGTACCCAACACTGGTTAAGACTTTACTGTAGTTCTCGAATTACAAAAAAAGATATGTCAGGTATGTCTGTTGACGGCAAATTCACAACATGTCTGAGATAGACAAGTCTTGTTTGTATGTAAAAAAAAAATCTTGACACTATGAACATGATTGAGATGTTTTGAATTTCTTGAATGTGATTTTTTTGTCGATGTGCAGCTTCCGGACGGAGTTTTGCCGCCAAGCGCATCTCGAGCACCCAGACCGACGAGCCGATCGACTATCCAGAGCCTGCGGACGGAAACTTCTCCAACAGGAGCAACGCAACCCGCGCAGGTGAGGAAGGTGGACCTCATCTTCCCCGAGGAACTGATAAAGCTGCTGCGTTACAGAAGAGACCGACGCCGCACTCCGTCTGTGCCAGAACATCGACCCCGATGTGGTGAGATGCAACCGCTCGGAGATGTTCCCGGAGATGTTCGAGGTGTCGCGCGAGGCGGTGGAGTTCCTGACGGGGCGTGTGGTGACCCGCCTGATGCCCTCCTTCTACATCCTCCTCTTCCTCGTCAGCTTCCCTCTCAACGCCGCCGCCTTCCTGACCTTCAGCTGCAGGATCGCGGGCAAGAAGCCGGCGGTGATCTACATGTCTCAGCTGGCGTGCGTGGACCTGCTCTTCACGCTCCTGCTGCCGCTGAAGATCCACTACCAGCT